>PJEM01021221.1:0-11734 GCA_004023845.1 Helogale parvula | reverse complement strand
CGGGGCGTGTGTCAGCGGTTGTGGCCGGCGCTGGCGCGAGCACCCGTGTGCACAGACTCCCTGGAGGCCCTGCGTGTGGTTGTTCTGGGGCCCGTGACGTTGGCAGGCTCCCCAGGCCCCTCCACGGGCCCTCGGTCGCCCCTCACGTTTTGCTTCCCTTCGTCCTTCCTTCTGACAGCCCAGCCCTAGGACCCTGGCTCTGCCACAGACTGCTGGGGGCAGGAGCCACAGGGGGTCTCCTCTGCCGCATCGGCATCTGGGCCGATCAGGGCCATTGAGCACAAATGCCAGGAACGAACCAGGTAACTGAGGCAGGAGTGAAATTCAAACAGATGACTGTGCAGCTCACGGAATTCACTGGGATCCGTGTAATCAGGCCCGAGAATGTGCGGGAACCAGGGGGCAGTGGGCAAGCAGGACACCCCCGTCCCTACCCTCGGAGACCCGGGTCAGCAGCCTGCGCTGGGCCACAGGGCGTACTGAGGTGGGCCACCCACCGCTTCCGATCCGGGTGGGCACACACACGGACACACTCGCTCACACGGGTGCACGCACACACAGGCTCTCCGCAGACCTGTCGCTTTCCTTCTGTCTCTGGCGGAACATTCTAGAGCCAACCCCAGACAGGCCCCCCTGGCCTGTGGAACAAGAAGAGCCTGCACTCGGCCAGCATGGTATTTTACCCAAAGCAAGGTGCTGTGACCCTCGTGACGGTTACCGCGTGTGAGCACGCCGTGGCGGCCTCTCGTCCCCACATCCACATCTGGGGGTGGCCCGGAGGCCAAGGCGGGGCCGTCCCTGCCTCAGTGGGTCTGAGTGGGCCCAGGACTAGCACTGTCCTGGAAAGTTCTCCAGGAGATTTCAATGAACGCTCCAGGTCCAGGCTGTGTCTTAAATAATGGGGACGGTCCGGGGTCGTCCTTCTGCTTATAGAGGACACTGGGGTCACATGTGCGTCAGAACGTCCTTCCCGGCAGCCCAGTGGGCAGCAGGGGAGGGAGACCCGTCTCCATCGGGCCCCCTGACAAATCTCCGTGTGGGCAGCAGTCGCCCAGGCGCTGGGGACACAAAAGAGAGGTCACTCCAGGGTGAGGTGGTCAAGGTCTTCTGGACACTAGGGTGACCCCGGCTCCAAACGTGGGTGCTGCCTGCGTCCCTGCTGCCAAACAGCACCGAGCTGGGGAGCACAGAGGGGGCGGGATGCAAGGAGAGGAGCAGGCTCAGCCGTCCTCAGAGAGCACGACCCGGATGTGTTCTGGTGCTGGCCACCAGCCTGGACCTCCCCCCACCCAACCCCCGAGCCTTCCAGGAACCGTCCAGGGACACTCGCTCCAAGGGAAGAAGGCCTCCCATTGTGCAGTGGAGGAAGCCCCCTGAGGGCCTGGGGGTGAGCCACGGGGATTCGGGGAAGCGTGTGTCCCCCAGGGCTCCCGGGCCCGTATAAGGGCTGGAGCCCGTGGCCCGGCCATCCTCAGCCCGAGAGCCCAGTGCAGCCCAGCCGCAGCCATGCAGCGCCTCCTGTTCGCCCTGGGCCTGGCCCTCGTGTGTGGCGTGCAGGCCGCCACCGTCCCCCAGACCGTGGAGGAGCTGAACCTGCAGAAGGTCTAGGAGGGCAGGGGTGGGCGGGTGGGGGGCTGCAGGGCGGTCTGGGAAGAGGGGCCTCGGCCTGAAGAGCGTGGCGGAAGCCGTGACGTGGGGAAACCCCCCGGCTTGCTCCCCGCCTTCGGGGCGGCTTTCCCGCGGTTTCTCAAGACCCCGTGGCTCTAGGGAGCTCAACCCGTGTGTCCTGTAAGGACCCAGGCTCCGCAGGCCGGCGTCTGGCCGGTGGCAGGGGCCCGGAGCTCCCTGGCTGCCACCCCAGTTAGACTGGGCCCCGGCCACCTGGGAGGGAGAGGCCACTGTGGGGCCCAGGCCGCCCCTCCAATGGCAGCTCGGGCCCCTCCCCAGGTTGCTGGGACGTGGCACTCTGTGGCCATGGCGGCTGGAGACATCTCCCTTGTGGACTCGGAGACCGCGCCTCTGAGGGTGTACGTCCAGGAGCTGAGACCCACCCCCGAGGGCAACCTGGAGATCATTCTGAGCAAACGGTGAGTGACCCCTCCCCCCGGGCTGGGAGCCAGCGAGGGTCTGGGCTCAGGGTGGGCGGGGGGCGGGGGGCAGGGTCCTGATGGGAGCTGGTTCCATGTGGGTGGTCCCCGTGGTCTTGGGGCCCCGCCCAGGGCTCTGGGCCCACAGGCCGACCACACAGGGCGGTCGCAGGTCGGTGCATAGAGTGGCCGGCCTGTGAGTTGGGGCTGGGGCACAGGGGGCCTGGGCGGTTCCTGCCATGAGCCTTGTCTGCCATGGAAGAGTCGTGGGGGGTACAGGGAAGATCTGGGTCAGTGTGGGGGGCGGACAGGAGGACACAAACCCCACAACTGTCTGCCAAATGCAGATCATCGCCCCCGACGGCCAGGGCAAGGGCACTCCCAGTCCCCACTCCCTCCGGCTCCCTCTGTCCGCCCATGGGGTGGCCCTGGCCCACCCGGTCACCTGCCGGCTATTAGAGGTTACAGCCCCAGCCCGGGGCCTCCCGGAGCCCGGCTTCTGCTCCCCACCCGCGGCTCAGTCCTGTTATGGAAAGGTCCGTGCCGGCGGCCTGCAGACATAACCTTCTTTCAGGGAGGACGGCAGGTGTGTGCAGAAGAAGGTTATGGCAGAAAAAACCGAGCTCCCTGCTGAGTTCAGGATCAACAGTGAGTGCTGGGCCCCGGGCCACCCTGGATCCCCGCTGCTGGCTCGGGGGCCCTGCGGCAGGGATTGTGCTCCGGCCCCAGGGTGCTGGGCGCGGTGGTGAGAACAGCCACAGCGTCCTCAGTGCCAGCTCTCGCTGTGGGCAGGTCCCTGCTTGGCCTCTCCTGCCCCCCACCCCGGCAATGACCCCCGGCTCGCTGTCTGCGGCCCGGGCCTGGGCCAGCCTCGGCACCCGCCGCCCTCGGCGCTGCCCTCCATCTCCTGCTCCCCCACGGGCAGAGCGCCCCACGGCGCCCAGGCTGCCCCTGGTTCCTGCATCCCTGGACCCTCCGTGGGTCATTCCCTCCTCACAAGCCCAGGATGAGAAGGCCCGCAGCAACTTCCTCCATGGCCGCTCCCACAGCAGCCGGCGGGGCCAGCCCGGGCTGTGTCCTGCTTTGCCCGCCCAAGGCCGGCCCTCGAGCCTGGATGTGACCGGAGGCTCCGTGGACGGCCGCTGACTGGCCCCAGCACCGTGGGCTGCGCTGTGACGGGCACTGTGCGGCCGCAGTCCCACGCCCCCGAGGGCCCCCATCTCGGCCTGCCCCACTCCCCTCCTCCCCGTTTCCGTGGCGACCCACAGCTCCGCCCCCTCAAACTGATGCTGCTCCTGGAGGGTCCTGGTCTCCGAGGTGCCCTCTTCACTCATCACCAGCGAGGAAACCCATTTCTATGGCGCTCCGGGTCCCAGGACGCGGGGGGGGGGCGGGGTCTGGGACTGTGGCTTGTGTGGGCCCAGCTAGCAGGCAGCACAGCATTTCTGGGGGAGTCCCCTGTTAGCAGCCGGGCCGCTCAGCCCCTCGTGCCCGTTGGGGTGCAGGACCCCCATCCTGGCCTCGCCAGGTGGTGCCCACGGAGGAGCCCCACGCTCTCTGTCTCCCCTGCTGCAGAGAGCGCCTCGGGCTCCACCTGCCCCGCTTCGGCCTCTCCCCCCAGATCTGGATGAGACTCAGCTCTCCGTGCTGGACACTGACCACGAGAACTACCTGATCTTCTGCATGGAGGACACTGCCGCCCCCGGGGAGCGTCTCATGTGCCAGTGCCTGAGTACGCGGGGGAGGGGCTGAGGCCCCCCGGCCCGGGGCCCCCGGGGAGCAGACGCCGCGTCCTGGGGCCCCAGGGCCTTGGGGGGCGAGGTTGTCCCCAGTGGTGGCGAAGCCCCTGATGTTGCTTTGGAAATCGGGGATAAAGAATTTTATCCTGAGCCCTGGACGCCGCCTTGGGCGCTGACCCCAGGTCGCCAGTGTGTCCTTCCTGCCCTCGCTCCCGGGGCGGGGCTCCCCAGGGTCGCCAAAGCCCCGCGGCCCAGGGACTGACCCGCCGTCCCCCACACGCCCCCCACAGCCAGGACCCTGAAGGCCGACAAGAAGATCTTGGAGAAATTCAGCAGAGCCCTCCAGACTCTGCCCTTGAACATCTGGCTGGTCTTCGACCCGACCCAGGGGGCAGGTGATCACCTCCACACCCCGCGCCCCTGCCTTCCCCCGGCCTGTGCTCACCTGGCAGACAGCCAGGAGCCCTGGGCACATCTGTCTCCCATGGTGGCCCCCATTCCCCAGGCCTGAGGGGGTGGGGTGCAGAGCCCCTGAGGCGGGGTCCCCCCACACCCCTCTGGGCCCAGGCTGCCCTGGCGACCTGTGACCTCTCCCCCCACTCTCCCTCCTCCCACAGAGCAGTGCCGCGTCTAGGTCAGCTCCTGCCCGACCCTCACCTGGGGTAACGTAGCAGCCCTGCCCCCACATGCTGGGCATGCACACGGGTGGGGGGCATCCCGGGGGACCCCAGCTCCCCTCCGTGGGACCCCAGCCCCTCTGCGGGAATGGCTGGAACCTGGCGTCTTTCCTGCTCACTGCGGGGCCGGGCTGGCCGCGTGTCCACTCTCTCGAATGGCCTTTCTGGGATGTCAAGCCCCCGTGCGGATGTCCCCAAGGCCTCTTCTGGGCAAGGGCATGGGGTGAGCAGCACTCGGCCTGAGGTGGAGAGGCCATCCCTCACCCCAGGCCCGGAGGGGCTGGCGAGGGGCCCACTGGCTCCCCAGGAATCACAGGGCAGCCCTCGTCCGTTCCAGGAACCGGAGACGACGTGGGAGGGATCGGGAGGGGCCGAACCCCCATCCAGCTGACCTGCTCTTCCAGCCCCGGCGCCTCGGGCCCAGCCCAGGTCTCCAGCTCCCGCACCCCCCCCCCCCCCCGGGCAATAAAGAAACAAAACAGGGAGCCGGCTCCTGCGTCTTTCCCGGCCTGCACGTGCACGGGGATGAGTGGCCGGGGTGGGGGTGCAGGCTTCTGCTCCGCAGGCCGTGACAGTGGGGGGTAAGCACACATGATGGGGGGATCTCTTAACCCTGAGGAGCCAGACGGGAGGGTCCAGTGGCGGCCTGCAGATACTGCCCAGTGAGGGGCAGGATCCCAACTTCACAAGGGACGAGAAGTAAAAACTCGCCAGTCACATCATCTAGTAAATTTTGACAGAAAACCATAAATAAGTTACTTTCCGATCGAATTCCACGCTCTTTAAAAATGCAGCCTGCGACCTTCCAGGCCGTCTTTTCGGAGCACAGGGGGACTGGCTTCCGGGAACTGTTGGGGCATCAAGCCTCACGCGCCTGTAAGTGCAGATCCGTTCTGGTGACATGGCATTCAGGGTCCCCGGGTCGTGTCTGGGCCGAGGCGGCCGCGGTGGGGGGCAAACCTGTCTTCCACTGACTTTCATGTAACGTACGGAGCCGCCGAAGCAGGGACTTGTAAATAACACGACAGTCTACATATAAGAATCTACACACATATACTTATATATGTCAAATTATATGCAAATGTTATATAAACATAACGTGTGTACAGTAATAAGGCTTTTAGAACATGGGATAGACACATTTCTAGACAAGGATCGATGACCAAGATTGGCCAGAAGGAAAACTTTAACACAACGTGTAAGGAATGTTCAGCTGGGGTGTGGGTGGCCCAGCGGGCCATGCGGGGATCGGGGCGGTGACCCGGTGACTCAGCAGCGGGGTGACCCGCGGACGCTCACCGCCCGACGTGCGGCACCTCCGGCCCCGGGACACCGTTAGTCCCAGACGACCGCCCGTATTCTCTGGGCTTCTCATCTGCGACTTATTTATTTCCCAGCCCGACGTTTGGCCGGCTCAGCCCCCTTCCCCGTTTCCCTCACCCCTGGGACCCACCCGTTCGGTCTCTGTATTTATGAGTTTGCGTTTTTCTTTGTGGTTTGTTCGTCCATTTGTTTTTTCCATTCCACCTGTAAGTGGAGTCAAGTGGTGTTGGTCTTTCTCTGTCTTTGGGTTATCATATCCCACCCCAGGTCCGTCCGTCGTCCCTGGCGCCAGGGCTTCCCTCATTTGTGGCTGGGTAACATTCCGCTGCACACACACCGCACCGTCCTTATCCGTTGGTCTCCGGAGGCCGCGTGGGCGCTGCCGTATCGCGGCCCCCGTACGTGACGCCGCAGTGACGTCGAGGTGCAGGTATCTTTTTAGTGTTTTCATTTCCTTCAAGTAAATCCCTACGGATGGATTTGCTGGCTTGTGTGATGTTCGTTTGTTAACATTTTTAAAAAGAAAACTTTAAAAGAACAATAACTATAGAAAATTAAAAAAAAACAAAACAGTTCTGGATCTTCTGAGCCTGTGGGTGAGAACGACCAAACTACTATCAGAGGGTTCCGGGATCACAGGTCGCTCCGGGGTGCAGGCGTAGACGGAGGTCGCTGGTCTTTCCTGTAACAAAGGTGGAGGAGGAGGATGCAGGCGAAGAAGGAAGACTTCAAGCATCCCTTTGTGCAGTACAGACACAAATATCTGAATAATCTAAGAGCAGGTTGAATCTACCAATGAATTCAACGCATCATGATTTAACCCAGAGAGTCAAGGACATCTCCACATTAGGAAACATCAAAAATTCACTAGCTAAGATGGGGCGCCCGGGTGGCTCAATCGGTTAAGTGTCCAACTTCGGCTCAGGTCATGAGCTCACAGTTTGTGGGTTCGAGCCCCACATCGGGCTCTGTGCTAACAGCTCGGAGCCTGGAACCTTCTTCGGATTCTGATTCTCACCCTCTCTCTGCCCCTCCCCCACTCGTACTGCCTCTCTCTGTCTCAAAAGTAAATAAACATTTAAATATATATATATTTCAAAAATGTCATGTCCCTTTCATGAGTCAAACTTCTCACATATGATGAGTGTCATTCAACATAAGCTGGTTTATGCCGCATTCTCTCAATGGCTCCTTTCTTGTGCACGTGCGGTTCGCTTCCCAGGTTAGCGGGTCATGTCGTAGCTCACGGCCACTCGAGGACCCAGGTGATCAGACAGCCAGCCCCGGGGGGTGCCGGTCACCGTGCTAGAGGGAAAACACACATCCAGAGGCCCCAAACCGTCCACGCAATGCTCTGCCCTGAAAGGCACACACATCACCCCCCCACCTTCTCCACCTATCGGCCAGAAGTCATTCAACTAGGAAGCTGAAAATGCAATCCTACCGAGGACTGGAAGGGACCATCTCTAAGCTGATAATTAGGGGCGCCTGGGCGGCTCAGTCGGTTGAGCGTCCGGCTTCGGCTCAGGTCATAATCTCATAGTTTGTGGTTTGAACCCCGCGTCGGGCTCTGTGCTGACAGCTCAGAGCCTGGAGCTGCTTCAGATTCTGTATCTCCCTCTCTCTCTGACCCTCCCCTGCTCGCTCTGTCTTCTCTGTCTCTCAAAAATAAATAAAAAAACATTAAAAAAATAAACTGATAATTAAAAAAACAACACAAAACAATGTGACCAGCTGTCATCATTCTTATTGGTAAGGGACTAACTGTTTTCCCCCCAAGAGTGACAGACAGCAAGGTTGTCCTCTGCCAGGATTCCTGCTCAACCTCACGCGGAATGTCTCCGCGCAGTCAGACTAACGGTAAGAAAGGAAAAGCATAAACATTGGCAAGGAAATATCAGCATGACTGACAGACCAGGAAAGAGAGGAGATACACGTTCTAACGCAGAATGGAAGAAGGGACATGATCGCGGCCGCGCTGGTATCAAGGATGATGACGGAATCCTGCAAATGCCTCTGTACACACGGATTTGACCACATCGATGAAACGGACCAATTCCCTGAAAAACACAAATCCCCACAAGTCACCCACTATGCACGAGGCACTTTGAGCAGCCCTGCCCCCGCTGAGAGCATTGAATTCCTAACTTTAAAATCCCACAAAGAGACATTTCTAGGCCCAGATGATTTCACAGGAGAATTACACTAAGTTTTTAGAGAAGAATTAATATGGATGCTACAAAACCTCTTGCAGAAAATAAAAGAGGAAAGAACATTTTCCAATTCATTTTATGAAGCTAATATTCCTCTGGTACCAAAACCACACAAAGGTTTTTTTTAAAAAGGAAAACTACAGCGTAATGTGTCTTTTCAATATAGATGCGACGATCCTTAATGAAACATTAACAGATAGAATTCAGCAATATAAAAAAGAATCATACACCATATCAAAGTGGGATTCATGCGGGCACTCAGGGCTCATTCGGCACTCGGGAATCAACCCGCACAAGCCACCGCGTTACCAGAGCAACTAGGACAGATCATGGGATCACATCGATCAAGGCAGAAGAAGCATCTGACAACATTCAGCATTCATTCATGATTTAAAAAAAAACTCGGAAACACAGGAATAGAGGGAGCTTCTTCAGCTTGATGGAGGCGTCCACATAAAGCTTGGGATTAACACAGTACTGACTGGGGAATGATGAATGGACGGTGACTAATCAGGAACACAGCAAGGCTGCCTGCTCCAAGCCCCTGAGTCATCAGGGCACAGCAAGTTCTAGCCAGGGCAAGAAGGCAAGGAAAGGTAATAAAAGGTATATAGAGATTTTTAAAAAAAATTTTTATGTCTTTATTATTTTATTTTGAGAGACAGAGACAGAGAGAGGGTGGGGGAGGAGCAGAGAGAGAGGGAGACACAGAATCTGAAGCAGGCTCCAGGCTCCGAGCTGTCAGCACAGAGCCCGACGCGGGGCTTGAACCCACGGATCATGATATCATGACCTGAGCCGAAGTTGGATGCTTAACCAACTGAGCCACCCAGGTGCCCAAGACATACAGATCTTAAAGGAAGAAATAAAAATATCTCTATTTGCAGATGACACAATTATTTACATAGAAAATCTTAAGGAATCTACAAAAACAAAAAAAACCCTCCTAGATTTAATGAGATCACCAAGGTGGCAGGATATAAGATAAACATACAAAAATCAATTACATTTCTACATACTAGCGATGCACATGTGGACGATGAGAGTAAACACGGGCACCATCTGTGGGCGCCTGGGCGGCTCCGTTGGTTGAACGTCTGACTCTTGATTTTGTTCCAGGTCATGGTTCCAGGGTCACGGGGGAGCCCTGCGTTGGGCTCCACCCTAAGCATGGAGCCTGCTTAACACTCTCTCTCTCTCTCTCTCTCTCTCTCTCCCTCCCCCTCTGCCTTATGTTATAAATATGTTTATTACATCATTTATAATCACTCTCAAAAAAGTGGAACACTTCAATGCAAAACTAATGAGACGTACACAGAGCCTGTATGTCGGGGATGATGCAAAGCTGCTAAAACAAATTGAGGAAGATCCAGATGAGCAGACCTGCTGTGTTCATGAGCTGAAAGACTCGGCATCGCAAAGACACCAGTTCTCCTCAAGTGGAGACGCATGTGTAATACAGTTCTTATCCACGTCCCAGGAGGGTTTTGTAGACAAGGTTAAGATTATTCTAAGAAACATATGGAAAGACAAAGGTCCTAGATTATCTAGAATAATTTAGAAAAAATAATTAAATAATTCAAATCTTACATCTTATTATACAAGCCAAACCGTCAGGACTGTGGTGTTTGCAGAGGCCTGGACCACAGATCGGTGGGACAGAGCCAAGAACCCAGAACTGGACTCGCACAGATGCCCCCGGCGGGCCTGCGGTTGTCTGGAGGGGGGCGCCTGAAACCACGCCGAGTCCCCTGGGCGCAAGCCAGGGCACCGCTCCCAGCACACCGCGGCCTCCGCTCGCCGCATTCCCCACGGGTCCCCCGTAGGAAGGAGCTCTTTTTCCCCGCAAATCACAGCCCGGCACCGCTCGGCCAGCGGGGGCCTGCTCCTGGGAGACTCCGGGGTCGTCCGCGTTCCACCGAGTGGGCAACTGCTCTGCAGAAGCCCTCCCTCGGAGCTTCCGGCCTGGGGCTGTGCGGGGCTGTGACGGCGGGACGCCTGTCCCTCTCCAGAGGGAGGTGGAAATACTGGGGCTCAGCAAACAATCGTCAAAGAATTCTTGAGACGTCTTCGGTGCCAAAAGGCGGTTTTATTAAAGCACAGGGACAGGACCCGAGGGCAGAAGGAGCGGCCTGGGGTCGTGAGGAGCGGCTGATCATACGCTGTCCAGTCGGGAGGGGGTCAGGGACAGCGCAGGCTCCAGGGAATTTGCGAGCAAGGTTTCCGGGGCCCGAGGGGCCGCCGCTGTTGGGAGAAGGTCGGGCATCACTGTTCTCGAAAACCCTCAGTCCCGGGGCCTCCAGATGTGTCAGGAGTCACATGCTTGGAGTGTGATCGCTGCCGCATATCTTGGGGGGTGGGGGCAGAGGAAGTCTCCAGAGGGGTTTTTACACGGTCAAGGACACCCACAGGGTCCTGGGGGTCCGGGTGATGTTGGGCTAGGATCGCCTTTTGCCCTCAGTGAAGTGTCATCGCAGAGGCAGCTGGGCCCCCGGAGGGCCGTTGTCACTCTGCCTTCCCCGGGGACTCGTCCGTGGGCTGTGGGCCTGACGGGAGTTTAGTTTTTCCTTCTGCCTTGTTCCCCACATCACAGAACCCCAGTCCCCGTGACCCTCGCCCCCGTAGACAGCCCTGTTGTGTCCTGTCCAGGGCCCGTCCCTGTCTTTAAAAACCCTGAAGCCCATTTCGTGCCTTAGGGCTGTGTCTTCGGGGCCACGGCGGGACCTCACGCGTGGGGTCACCCGCCAGGTTTTCACTGTCTGCATCACCCTCTCTGTCCCCTAATGAAAGCAGGAATCCGTGACTTACCGGAAGCGTTGGCGGAGCGGGGCCGAAGCACACCTGGAATCGGTAGTTTCAAACCTGAGGGCCCTGTGTCGGCTCACCGCCGAGCGAGGCACCGCGGGCCTCCTCGCTTTGATCTTTGTTTTTTGGTTTTTTTAATGTTTTATTCATTTTTGAGAGAGAGAGAGACAGCGTGAGCAGGGGAGGGGCAGAGAGAGGGGGAGACACAGAATCGGAAGCAGCTCCAGGCTCTGAGCTGTCAGCACAGAGCCTGACGCAGGGCCTCGAACCCACAAACCATGAGATCATGACCTGAGCCGAAGCCGGACACGCAACCGACTGGGCCAGAATCCGAAAGATGGAACCCACAGGTGAAAATTGCTCCACCGGTGGCTCCGCAGTGACACATTGAGGTGCCTCGGACGGCCACTTGGGGGCACCCGAGCCCTCTTGTCACATAAGTGCACCCAGTCAGCAGGGCGCCCTCCCCCGGAGGCTCCGCCGCCTGCCGCACGCTGACTCGGGCCCTCTCCCAACAGCCCCCCTGGCCTCCCACAAGCGGATCTCGCGTCCTTCCGTGGCACCCGCAGTGTGGTCCTCCCTCTAGCCTTCGAGGAGGCGTCAGCCACGCGCTCGACTCAGCCAGAGCTTTCTCAGCCAGCGCTGCCGCGGCCGCGACTGCCCCGGTGCCCCCCTCTTGCCCAGCACGCCGGCCTCTCCCCGGGGCCCGCGGGACCCCTCCCAGGGCAGGGAAGGCCCAGAGGAGCCGCGGGCTGTCCTCTGAGACCCCAGAGCCCACCCCGGGTGCCCGGGGGACACTCCTTCAGTGCAGACACTAGTGACCGCTCTGAGGTCAGGAGCTGGGGTCTCACTGTGTCTCCGGGTGATGGTGGACCCCAGAAAGGCAGACC
>PJEM01021220.1:0-11715 GCA_004023845.1 Helogale parvula | reverse complement strand
CAGCCCCTGCACCAACTCCGCCAAGGTGCCGCCCCCAGCACGCTCGCCTAGCCAACCAATCAGCGACGCTCCTGCCGAGGCGTGGCTGGCTAGCTCCGCGCAGGTCCCGCCCCCAGCACGTGCACCAACTCCGCCCAGGTGCCGCCCCCACCACGTGCACCAACTCCGCCAAGGTGCCGCCCCCAGCACGCGCCCCTACCCAACCAATCAGCGATGCTCTTGCTGAGGCGTGGCTGGCTAGCTCCGCCCAGGTGCCGCCCCCAGCACGTGCACCAACTCGGCCAAGGTGCCGCCCCCCGCACGCGCGCCTAGCCAACCAATCAGCGACGCTCCTGCCGAGGCGTGGCTGGCTAGCTCCGCCCAGGTGCCGCCCCCAGCACGTGCACCAATTCCGCCAACGTGCCGCCCCCAGCACGCTCGCCTAGCCAACCAATCAGCGACGCTCTTGCTGAGGCGTGGCTGGCTAGCTCGTCGCCATTGCGAGGCCCTCAGAGGAGCGTCGCAGAGGACTCCGTGTGGAGGTCGCTGTGCCCCTGGAGGGATGGGGGGTGGGCGGACGGAGAAAACAGCCGATGGTGGTGGGGCATAGGGACCCTCACGGAGGCCAGGCGGGTCAGGAGGCGGGCCCGGTGGCCCCGTGTGGCCGTGGAAGGTGGGGGGCGGGGATTGTGTCTTCAGACATGAGGGGACCAGGTTATGGGGCAGCAGGGGTTTGGCTGACTTCTGAGGCGATGAGGACAGGGCAGGACGAGGCTCTGGACGGCAGGGCTGGCGGGGTCGGCAGGCTGGGAAGCCGGTCCGACGTTGCGTCCTTCCTGAGAGGGCCACGTCTGGTGGGGAGGCGGCATCTGCATCTGTCCCTCCTGCCCGGCCGGCCGCCCTGCAGGACAGCTTGGCTGTCCCGGGGTCCAGATGGCATGTCGAGGAGCCCCCTGACCTGACTGTCCCCGGACAGGCGCAGAACGGTCTATTCCCCATCCATTCGGAGGGGACACTTCGTTTGGTCACGGCCATGGCTGGGCCTCCAGACCGGCACGCTGTCCCTCGGGGACCGAGGAGCGGGGACGGCCGCTGTGCCAACATAGGGGCAAGAATCTGGCAGAGGGTCCTGAGGCTCAGGTGTCCCGGGGCAGGTCACAGCCAGGGGCAGAGGTCAGAGCCACGGGAGCAGGGCCCGCTGTCACCATCGTCTTTGTCCCCTCCTGGTCCAACAAGGGACGCGAGGACGCGCACGCTCGGATCTGCGCCCCGCGCAGAGGACCCTTGGCCGGCGCCGCTCGTTGACCGTGTCCCCATTTCTTTCCCGCGTGTTTGAGCTCACAGGGTGCGGGAGAGCCGGCTGTACCTGGGAAGACACGCTGGGATGGAGCCACCTGAGAGGATGCGCCTGCGGAGCGCCGCCAAGGCCCAGGCGGAGGTTCAGCGCGGGGCCGCCGATGACGCTGGGAGGAGCCAGGAGAGCGGAGAGCTGAGTGGGCCGGAGGCTGTTCCTGAAGGTATGGTCTGTGGGACACCCTTGCAGACGCAGCGCTGGTGGGAACCACCCGCGGGGCCGGCCGCTGCTTCTGGGCCCTCGGCGTGGTCGACAGTAAAGCACGCGTGCGTGTGTAAAGCGGTTTCATGGACCGGGGGTTGCCCACTCGATCCTCCTGTCCCAGCCCAGGATTACAGAAGCTGAGAGAGCAGCGCTTGTGCTCGCGCGCCGTTGCTCTTTCTGAAATGTCTCCCTTGAGCTGGGTGGTGTCCTCTGACCTTAACCCTGAAACGTTTGCAACCCTGTCTCCAGAGCGCGGTCCTCGTCCCTGCTCCAGGTTCATCTGGCTTTGCGCATCCGCGCTTCCTTCCTTTCACATGTCTGCCAGAAAGACTTTTGTTTGCCAGAGGCCTGAAAAGCCCCAGGGAGAGGCTACCGCTCCCTGAAAACTGATCAAAACACCGGGCTTCCTTTTGGGATGCTTTCCACTTTTCTTTCAGTGCAGGAGACAATCCAATACGGGATAAACATGGGCGGAAAAGGCCTTCTGCGGAAACATTTGCGGACGACGTGGGGTAAAACATCTCCATGGCGTTTTCACTTGCCAGTGTTTTCACTTGTTTTCACAATGCAGGGAACAGTTCGGCACCGGATCCCCATGGGCAGAAAAGGCCTTTTGCAGAAACGGTTGAGGACGATGTCGGGTAATGTCTCCGTAGTGTTTTCACTTGCCAGCTGTTGTCAGCATGGCTCCCACGCCCCTTCTCTGTAAAATCCTGGAATGAGATATTTCTTCCGAAACAAGCGTGACCTTTGCTCATCCGTCCTCAGTAACGTTCGGTGTAACTTCTTCACAGGAGCACAGTCCACAAGATGCTGGAAGGGCTCGAAGGTATGCTTCAGTGGCGTCTGCCATCGAAACAGTCGTTTCAGCGCGTGGCGCTTTTATAAATGGGCCTGTGAACGGGCGGATCACAGGCCTGGTTTCCGTGCCTTGGTCTAGAATAGAGCGTTTCATACCCGCGTTTCGTGGGACTCGCCTTTGTCAGTTTCCTTACTGACCTCTTGAGTAACTGATAAGGAAGAGTGAAAACGGTACTCCCATTCCTGAGGTAAGAACGATGCCATTATGTTGTGCACGCGTCCACCTGGTGTACCGTGTAAGGCCGGGCGGGAGAAGTTTACACCGCCTTGGGTGTCACAGATTAGGTGATGTGGCCACTGGTCGAGTCAATTTTAAAGTTCCTTAATTTAGCTTCCCACTGTTCCTCTCTTTGGAGAAGCAGCACAAATCGAATCCTCCCATACAATTCTTATTTCTATTTTTCATCAATGAACTGTGCCGTTGCAAACGACAGATCTCTCCTAGCCAGTGAGAGATGTATAATCACTTCCAAACTCCTAAATTTTACGTCGTTCTGTCAGATGCCGCTCACACCGTCTACACTACAGGACAGTGCGCTTAGCAAGGAGTCCACGTCAATATATGGCTCTTCATAGAGATCGAGAGCTTTGCTCTCTCGGGTGGCGACGAAGTGCCTGCTCTGTGAGCTGTCCCCTAAACTTTATATTATGGATGGATTGCGGATGTGTAAAATATTTTTCTTGTAGTGCAGCTCCTTCATGACTACTGAAAAAGGACTATGGACTGTAGGTCCACAAAGTCAAATCGTATGCTCTGCAAAGCAGTAGTTGAAGTATTCCGATTCCGTGACGTGCAGCGCTTCTGCATAAACGTGTTGCGTTAAAAGCTCCATGGAGATTTTTTTTAATGTTTTTGAATTCATTTAAACTAGAATTTTACACCCACGGCCTTTGCCTCCTTTAGTAAAATGCAGTTAAAAGCGTCACTCGCTAGACTGCTTGGAAAGTAATTTTTTAACGTGCGCTATAACTATTCTTATCCTTTCGAGGGTCATTTTTAAGAAAATTCCTTCGTGTGTTTTATGTAAAGCATTCTGATGGTGACCCATCTAAATGTGTCCCTTGAGTTGGAGGATATTTTATAAATTTAGAAAAATGTGCCTGTTAGCAAATTTTCAGAGGGAATTGGAGTCTGTCTTTGAGACTCTTAATGCACATTTTGATAATGAAAAATATTTTGATTATTAAGCCCTTTTCACGATCTGTAAAGTGAAAGGTGGCGTGCAGTTAGAAAACGTGGAATTGCGATCCTAGTCTTGGAAAGATTTTACAGCAAAGAGTGAGCAAATCTTGCTGTTTGAAATGATGCCCGGATTACACATTTTATCTTTCTTGTTTTATTTTTTGAGGTGTAATTGCCATACGATATTATATCAGTTCCAGGTGTACAGCGCAGTGATTGCACGTTTATGAGTCTGTATCATAAACCGTGGACATCTGTGCATATCGCCGAGGCAGCGTGTACCCATACTGATTTGAATACGTGAGAATGAAACAATTGTCACCTTTAAATCCCACTGAATGTCTATTTTCCATACAGTTCAGGTGACAGAGGTTCTTCACGCCAAGAGAAGAATGTTCGAAAGGGATAGAAAAGCTTCTATCAAAGCCACTACGGCAACAATTGAGCACGTTTGGAAGATGCAGGAGGAAGAAAGGTGAAGTTGTTGGAGTTTGTGTTTGAGTCACGGTGACATTTCTATCATTTCTGGGTATTCGTTACTGCAAATCGCCTAAGACAGATTCGACCATATGGGATTTTCCCATGAAAAACATTATTTAGCTTGATTTATTTTCTAAGCAGGTAAGTTCTGTAGTTGTGTAACCTCACTCCTTAACAGACTTGAGATGTTTTTCCTAGAAGCCAGTAAGGATGACCCTTCTTCCCTTGCAAATAACACCTGAGTTTTTTCCTGTGACATTGATTTATGCTCATTCCAGACCTACACTAGCCGAATTTCAGGAGAGTGTCTTAAGCGATTATTCTTGTGATAGTTAAGCATATTCAGTTATGTAGAAATGACTAACCTTATCTTGCAAATAATCTGCATATTTTAAGTAAATTGTGTTCACCATTCTTTATATTAAAAAAAAACAAACCAAAAAACCATTGTTTCCCCCAAAGGGGGGACGTATTTAAGTGAACTATTCCTTTTGGGAATTTTCTATGAGAAATGGATATAATATCCTCGTTGAATCTAACTCATCATATCAGAACAATCAGGCTGTTGAGTAAGAGGGAATGAGAAGTAAAGTGCTTTTCTTCGATAAAACGAGCTTTTCTGGGAAACGGGCCCAGCGCAGTGAACCCTCCTTAGCTCAGGAGGTGGCGCCCTTGGGGCGCTTTCCAGGTGGTCACTGGGGACCATATTCCGGAGTAGGAGTAAATCGCTCCTGTCACCTTTCTGTGTCCCGTGGGACTGCTGTGTCCGCGGCTGTTATGCTCCTAACGCCTTCTCCTCATAGAGTGTGAAGAGTGTCAGATCGATTTGGTTGTGAATACGGTTAATTTGGTCATGTCTTTATGAATTATGACCGTGCTCATTATTATGTTTTACAGGCAGAATCTTCGTCTCAGATATGCCCAGCAGTGTCTGACTTTGTTTCGGGAGTTGGATGCAGACCTGCAGAAAGTCCGGAAACAAGAAAAAAAACTAGCTGTTGGTATCAGCCTTGGCTTTAATATGGATTTTTTTTATTGTATCAAAGTCTCAAGTAGCAATCGGTCATGCGAAAACACAGGAGAGAATGTAGGGTCCATGAGCCCCCCGATGGGTAAAGGTGGGTGGAAGATATAACCGGGGGAGACTGAATGTCCTATTGGAATTGCTTCTGTCTATTTGGGGATATAGGAAGGTCGCCAGTTAAGAGTTAGAGTGGTGGAGGGGGTGTTACCTCTCGGGGCCGAGACGAGAGAAGTCCTGGAACTGTTTCCTGAGAACGGGCCAGTGAATGGACGAGGGAAATGCCATTGCCACGCAGCCTCGTGGGCCTAATGTAGGTTGGTGTCATAGGGGCCATGAGTTTAAAGGGAGCCCACTCTGCCTGGTTGTGGCAGAGCTTCGGGGGAGTTGGGTTTTCCAGGGTTGGGGTTTAGGCACGCCGATTGACGGAGTGGAAAGGGGGTAAGGAACACGTGCAAGGGCACAGGTGTAAGGACTGACCATGGCGTGTAGGCCAGGAAGGAGGAAAAGGAAGAGCGTGAGAGTGCCGGTCAGGGACAATGAAAAGTTATAGGATCCACGGGATGTTAATCCTGGCAGCCTGGTGGACTGTAGTAAGAAAGGGAGAGACTACAGACAGGGGGGTGGGGCTTGACTATCGGGGCGGGGGGTGTGTGGGCGGGGAATGGAGAGATGGTACAGCACAGCGGTCCGGGGCCCGGACTCTGGAGTCAGGGTTTGGGATCCACCCTTGGTTGACCAGTACCGGCTGTGAAGTCAGCGGCAAATTGTTTCTCGTGTACCCCACCTGGGTTCCTCACCTATGAAAGGAGATGTCGTAAAAGTCCTTGCCTCGTAGAGTTGTTTTGAGGATTAAACGAGCTCATATATGATACGTTTCTTTAAAATGGTTCGGAACAGTACCCGACACACAGCTCCTATACAAGTTTCTGCCCTTATGACCATCGTGTAGATGTTGCAGTTGTCAAGAATGACAGAACCCAGCGTATAACTATGTAAGTGAGTGACTGAAGTAGGGGAGAGGGCACAACTGTTGTTGGAGATCAGGTCAAGGAGCGGAGCGGCTAGGATCATCTGCGTGCGTGCTGGAAATGACCAAGAATTAACACGTGTTTTGAATGTTGTTAAGAAAGTACCTCTCCCCTGTAGCCACTGTTAGGAAGGATCGTTGTGTAGAAGTTGACTACTTGTGGCAAACACATTCTTGGGAGGGTCATTTGTGGATTTTGAAATCTAGAACTAAAACCTGTTTTCCATGTCGGTGAGAAAGAAAAACTTCCTACTTAGCGAGGACTAGGTAGGGTCATCGCGTTGTGTGCGTATCAGGGGTGAACACAATGATCTAAACTCGGTCATAAAAGTTGTTACAACAGGAGATGCTAACAGGTATTGATTTAAATAATATTCTTTCAGACTCGATGTATAATTATGGTTTTCTAAATACTCAAAGTCACCCACATTTTATCATCCTTTTCTCTTATATTTGTAGAGAATGTTTCACGAGCAACAAAAGATTCTTCAACAAGCTAGAGCTGATCAGAAGCAGAGACTGCAAACAATGAAAAGTGTATATGTGCAGTTCTTAAAGGTCTGTTGCATTTGACAACATAACACATTCTTATAAAGCATGGCATGTATAGGAAAGCAGAAGGTAGCTTGTTTCTTTCTGAATCTGTGTGTGGGGGAAACCCAGTTAGGCTCTGCATCTGAACTGCTACCCGTTTTCCGTTTGGAGTTCATTGCTCTGGATTTAACATACTTGGTAAATGCATTTTGATTTTTGGGATTAACTAATCGTTGTGTGGGAATCATTTGCAACAGGGAACTGTAAGCTGAGGATTTTACCTAGAAATACCTGCATCGTGTAGGGAAGGGGCGCTTTATTAACACTTTAATCATAGATTTTTGTTCAACAATCAGGTTTGAGGGGGTCAACCACAAATATAGAGTGGAAACTTAGGAAGTCTATACGTCACTTCTGCGTGTCTTGTACTCGCATCGACGGTTTCTGTTCAATCTGAGTAGGCGACTGTAATTGATGAACGCTGCTTTCATTTCCAAATGGGTTACATGAGTGCGTTTGTGGCCTGGGTGCTTCTGGAATATTAGTGACTAATACTGACTTTCTATGCGAACTTAAAATCGTAAGAGAAGGTCTAAATATATAACAGAATGAAAAAGCCAGAGGAAGACTAAACATCTGTGGACTGAGAATGACCAGCAGTGATGTTGGCACACTGACAACTGTCCTCAGTGACACAGACCCCTTCTTCAGCAGATCTATACCTATTTAGGAGGCAGTAGAATCCTGCACACGCCCCTTCTTTTTTCCTGGTGTATGTTGGGTGGCGGGAGGTGTTCTTTACCTCTGCAACTGTACCTCAGGATCTTTCTTCGAATTCCCACTGCTGCTGCCCTAGTTCAGGATCTCATCATTCCTTGCTTATGCTATTACACGCTCTTCTGAGTTCTCTCTTCTCCAGTCCATCCTTGACACTTCTGCAGTACGCTCTTCCAAAGCACAGATCTTCCGTCCTGAAAACCTGTCGTTAGCGTCCCATTTCGGGCCCTCAGGCATTCAAAGTCTGTCCCCCTCCCCTTCCCCCATCACAAGGCTCCCTCCCTTTGTAGTTTTATACCTATGCTCCTCCTTTCCTCCCGCACCTCCAGATGGGTTGCTTTCTATGACCTAACGCACCATGACTTCCTTGATTCTAGAATACTTTCAGTTCCCTCGTCCCTTTACCTACCGAAGTCTTACTCCTTTGCCACCGAAATCGGAATCGATCTTCTCTTCCACTACATGGTCACAGCGAGTTGTGTTCCCTTAACTGTTAGAAGGTTTTTGTGTTGTTTCTATCTGCATGTTTTTGTTCTCACTGGCATAAGGAAGGAAGAGATGGTGTGTGCATTTTTAAATTGCTCCCCAGCACTGTTTATGTAGCATGCAGTAGATCACTGTTTGTTAGGTGACTAGTAAAGACTTAGAACATGTTTGTTTTTCATAACTTAAGGACGTCGTGTCACAGATCATTTTATTCCCTCCAATGGAATCATGCTACAGTGATTACTAGCCATTATAAATGCCCCGTTACACGGTATCTAGAAAGCTTATTAGAGAGTTTTAAAATTATGGCATTTCATTCCCTGGGACTGTCAGTCCTTTTTTCCCTCCACCTTGACCTTAAGTGTTTATTCACCCACTGTGTTGAGCCAGTGTACCACTGTTGTGCCTCTGTACTCATAATATTTGACTCCAACACAACATGGACCAAATGTCTTAGGTGGGTATTTTGATCTCCATGTATGAGGTATATCTTATTTGGAATAAATAATGAGCATCCTTTGCATATTAAGAGGTGTTACTTTTGAAATTTGCTTTCCCATGTTTAGTGCATGAGGTGAAAAGTGTCGGTTCGTAACTGAGCGAGGCTTTTCCTTTTAGAGTGTGGAGGCCTTAGAGAAGGACCACGAACATCGCCTGACTGATGAACACGCCGAATTTAGAGAAGAAATGACCAAATTGCAAAACAAAATGATGATGGACGCTGTGAGTCGTGTACATTTCATATTAAGAGCAGAGGAGGGACGTGAGCATTGGGGTATTTTGTTTGCTGACATGTATATGACAATCACCCAAATAACGTGTAAATGTTTCCTATTTCCTTCCTTGAAACAGCAACAGCAAGAGCTGGCAGCTATTGAAATGTCTCTCCAATTCCTGTTACTCTGATGACTTGGAAGAAAGAACTTGAACCTACGTGCTATTAGGATAGAAGCATTACACTAACTACGTTCAGCCGCATTGCAGTAGCTTAAAAATTATAGTCGAAATCACTACATCTTGTTTATCATAGCTTGTTTGTTTAGTGCAAGACTATTTTCCTGTGAAAACCCCAGGCCCTCAACAGTTATGAGGGTAGCAGCAGTTCCTCAGTTACATGTATTAAGCTTTCAGCCCTTTGTTAGCAATGATGACTTGTTGCGTTTGACACTGATAATTACCTTTTAGCAACAGGATGATGGAATTTGAGGCTTGGCCTCCGGGGATCTGTATCAGTCCCGGAAGGGTCAAAGGACACGTACGGAAAGAAGGTTACTTTGCTTTTCCCAAAGGAAAAATAAAATGAAAGGATATAAGACCTGTCTTACCCGTGTGACTGCTTCTCTTTTACTCATTAGTTTCCAGAGCCAATGCCGTTAGAAAAATATCATTTCAGAAAATTTCCTTTAGTGCCTTATGGAGATTATTAAAGGAAAACATAAGATTATGCTTTGGAATAAATTAGACTTCCTTAAAATCATTGAGAGAACAGTCCTAGATATATAAATATCCGTGCTGAGACATGGGTTTGTGAAAACGTCATTTCCACAAAGACATCAAAATGTCCTTTAATTGGTGTTGGTTCACTATTATGTGACACTTGCCCAGAGCATCGATTGAAAGTATTTCATTCATATGCACATATACCTAATGACTTGTGCTTTAAGTGGTTCACATCTCTCATTGAGGATAAATCACCTACAGTGCTTTGCTTTCAAGGTTAATGTTCATTGAGTGTGTGGAACGTCGGTTTTCTATTTTGGAACTCAGAACCTGAATAATTAATCCTGATGCCTTTCCTATTGTAAGGGGCATTTTCTTTTTATATTTAATAACATAACACCATCTCCATCTGGTCACGTTATTTAAGACACATGACATTGTTTCAGAATATATTTCGAATAAGTCAGTTAAATATGCGTTTCTGAGTTCCTGAAATTGCTTTCGTGAATCATTCAAAACAAAACGTTTCCATTTGGAAGAGAGGAGTTAGTTTCTCCTGTTTTTCTGCATGTTTTTTTAACGTTAATTCTCACCCCTGTATCCCACCCCTCTGTCTGTTTTAATGTTTTCCAAGGTTTTAAAAAATAAGCCCACATTCGTATAGAATCTCTTTTCCTAACTGCAGTAGCGTACGCAGGAGTAAATGGGTCCTCCACCATTATCCAGTATCTGACATTCCAGGGAGAATTTAATTGCTCAATTTCACATGTTTGTAAGAACTTTGCTTTTAAGCCAAAGCATGCGTTGGTATAGGCATCTGAAGTTTTGTTCCAAACTTCTAAGAAGGTCCTGATTTGGGAAGTTTTCCAGTAGCTACAGAGGTAAAAATAAGTACTCCAGAGGTCCTGGTGAAAGTTCTAATATTCATACTAGGCCGTCCCGTTTTCTGTGAGAGTGAGGACGGTGGTCGGTACATAACGTACTGAGTGATCAATCGATTGCCATTTATTTCCATCCCCTGACAACCGCGAATGAGGAGATGGCGCTTGACGCAACTATGGCTGATATGCTAGGGGAAGACAGATTTTGCCGTTATAATTATGTACAGATTCATACATAATTTGCCATTATATCTCATCTGTGTACATATTGCAATTATATATATTTATAAACAGTTTTAGGCTCCCAGCAAAATGGAGCAGAAGGTACAGAGGTTTCTCCTATACTCCCTGCCCCCACACACCCGCAGCAACGCACTTAATCATTGACGTATTGATATTACCCATAGTCCATAGGTTACATTTAGGGTCACGCTTGTGTGATCTTTTTTTTTTTCCCCTCTCAGTGAACAGTTTTCTTACATGTCACCTGTGCTTTAGCCACTGTTTTATTTTTCATAAAAGGGAACATTTAATGTCCACTTTTTTGTGGCAATGAAATTTTAACTCAGAATATCAGGACAAGTCACCCTAAAGCAAATGTAAAAATTCAGTCACTAAGTTTGTGAACCTGATCAGGTGTTTGATGACACGGTGTCTTGAAGACATTAAAATGAAAGTGTCTTCAAATGTCCAGGCAGGAGGCACTAAACATGTCATGGACCAAACGATGCATTAACCGTTAGAAGGATGGGGACCAAACAATGCATATATATAAGCATATTTTTCTTATTTGTCTTTCTTGGAGCAGGAGCTTTTTGCCTACTTATTTCAAATATCAAATGTTACTCTAAAAATTTTTTTGGCTGAAAATATTATTTTCATTTTTTTTTGAGAGAGAGAGAGAGAGAGAGAGAGAGAGCAGGAGTGGCAGAGAGAGAGGGAGACAGAGGATCCAAAGTGGGCTCTACACTGACAGCAGTGAACCTGATGCGGGGCTCGAACCCGCGAACTGTGAGATCATGACCTGAGCCAAAGCTGAATGCTCAGCCAACTGAGCCACCCAGGTGCCCCCAAAATATTACATTGTACAGTCCTTCCTGTACGTCGCATTTGAACCTCGCTGGAGTTGTATGAAATAGGCAGCACATTTCACAATGACGGAAACTGAGTCACAAGAGCTAAAGGGCTAGGATGAAATGCTAATGCTTGAAAGTCATGGAACCCAGGTGGAAATTCTGTGACTTCTTTTTACAGCTGAAGAAACTGAAGAAAGTGAGGGTAGGTGGCTTACTGAAAGTCACTCAACAGGTAGAGAGGGACGCAAAACCTGAGAGACTATTGAATACTGAAAAGGAACCCGAGAGTGAAGGGGGAGGGGCAGGGGGGAAGTGGGGCAGTGGTAATGGAGGAGGGCACTTGTGGGGAAGAGCACTGGGTGTTGTATGGAAACCAATTTGACAATAAACTATTAAAAAAAACAACAGG
>PJEM01021219.1:0-11720 GCA_004023845.1 Helogale parvula | reverse complement strand
TGGCCGTGGACATCACTATTCTGCTGAAACTGTTCTCTCAGAGGTCAGCAATGACCCACTTATAAAAGTAAATAGCTGTTTCTTTCTCTCTCTTTCTCACTGAAGGTTGCTCTCTGTCCTCTTTTTGAAATACTGCCCTTGCTTTGCTTTTTGGATATGACGGCATCCAAATGCTCCTTCCCTCATTGTTTTTCTTTCTGCCACCTTTGTGAGCTTAAGAAAGCCTTGGACAAAATGGATATGTGTCCTAAACACATTTCTCAGGAAATACCTATCATGAGACTTTAAAGTAAAAATACACTAAGGCAGCACTTTAGAACACAAAGGAAATTCTTTGAAGATACTCAATACCACCACTTAGTAGAATGAAAATCTGAAAACAAACTAGGGAAATATGCTAATTATGGAAATCCATATAACAGAATACTATAGATGGTAAATCTCCCTACACCTGTGTGCTGACACGCACAAATAGGTAGAATTTTCAGAAGAAAATATAGTGCCAAAGTATGTATTGCACCTATGATAAAACTTTAACTCTTACTAAGAAGCACACAAAATAAGTTGTAGATCAAGTTGTCCCCTCTCCAAGTTTCCATTGTAATACTGGCAACATATTGATAGTGACATGACATCCGATTCAACCTTTCCTTGAAACAAATTCAGTTTTGTTTTGAAAACCAAACAGAGTTTCTTGGTACAAATTTTAATTATTGTGCTTTTTAATAATTTAGTTTGAATTATTAATAAGAAGCTTTTTACCACTTTCTAATTGTTCCAAAGCTTTGTTTGAATTTAGGTGGTCACCACCGACTGAGAAATATGAGGCCATTTTGTTTTTACTGCCTTTGTAATGGCAAGGTCAAAGTGTCTCTTTCCCTTTGAAAGGTGAAGTAACATCCTTCAAGATGCTAATTGTAATAAACATCTGGTTCATTGCTTTCCTTTTGAATATATGTGGTATTGAAACTTTAATAAAGTAATTACAAAAGAAACTGTGCAGAAAATTTTCTTCTGTAGATTCATAATGCATCGATTATTAATATTTAGTTTAACGTACAATTCTCGTGCATATGTGCAAAATAGTGCCAAGAGACTTAATATAAGAAAGAAAAAGAGAAAGAAGGATCTAAACATTGATTGCTCCCTTATATTCCCATAAGTTTTCAGAATACAATATATTGCCTTCTCTGTTTTCTACCAGAATATATGGGATTTACTAAGGTAAAAAATTTGAATAAATCAATTGCAGTAGTAAATTAAAATTAAACTATTTTTTATTGCTAACATGAGCATAAACATAGTTTTAAATTTAGAGATAAGGAAACTGAGATTCAAAGAGGATGTTCATTTCTTTTTTTTTTTTTCCCCTATCACACAGTTAAAAAAGGAAGAGCTGGGACAGGATCACATAGTTTCTCAGATCCAAGTCAATTCTATTTCCCCCTAGACTGTATGGAATGCTAAGGGATTAGAGATTCATGGTCTTGGTGAATTCTCTCTAATATTCTAGGTGGACAAGTATACGATTCCCATCCCCTTCTCCTACTCTAGAAAATGTGGTGGCAAAAATGAAACACTGGGGCTCATTTTCCCCGAATGTACAGGTTAACACATGAGAATGACCATCCTAAACTGGCTCTCCTCTTCCCAGTAACAAACCACATTTTCCTTCCCGATCAGCCACAATGACATCATAAGGGTAGGGACTGTTTCTTGTTCATCAGAGGTTATATGAGGGAAAGCCACATAGTCCCTCAGGAGGACAGGTGCCTCCTGCAAGGAGATAAAGCCTGTCTCGTATTCAAGTTCTATGCAGAAGATGGGGGGAGAAATAAACCTGCAGCTATGAGAAGTCTACACAGGTTACAAAAGAAGAGCTTCAGACCCACTAGGCATAACATGGTCCAAGTCACTGTTCCATGTAAACCCTCCAGAGCACTGGACTAGGAGCACAGCAGGAATTCCATCACAGTCACCAGCCTCAGCAACACTTGGGGGAAAACAGCAAGACATGCCTGAGATCTGGTTGCGGAATTCAGGCAAAGTCTCCGTACTTATGAGAGAAATATGTCCATGACCTAACAACAGCTCAAACAGTATAAGCAATCTTATTTGGTGAGATGACTTTTAAGTGCATGGTATTTTTAAAAGGTTATCGGCTGGCATGGTAAACTGGCTTGGATAGGATGAAATTAAGTGGTAGAGGCAGAGGAGAAAGGATATGTTTTCAGGTGAGGTTCGAAAAGAGATGGAAAGTTAATGAGGTAGAGAGATACAGTCAAACTGTTCCAGATGGCAGGATGTGACAGAGGAGGCCAGTGAGGGTTAGCAAAGGGAATGCAGATGGGGAGAAGGGAGAATGAAGTCCAGCAGAAAGAGGGCATTCTCCACCTAGATGATAATCAATTTTGAATCTCATCACAGAGTGGATGAGGAGCCATCAGTGGAGAAGGCTGGAAAAACCGGGAGACCAGACACAGGCAGATGGGGAAGTGCAGAGGGATCTATACAGAACATTTGAGGCTATCAGAAGAGGCACAATCATGTCCAGAACAATGACATGAGCTCAGTGACTGACACAGAGTTCCTTGGATTAAAAGAATGTAGCAGAAAGGGAAGGGCTCAGAAGCATTTTTCCTCTTTCATTAAGACAAAAAGATTAAATGCATTGTTGCAGTTGATTGAGATTGCACCTAGGAAATGAATTTGAGTAGAAAAAAATGAAACGCTGGATGAGTGTCAAAGAATCTCAGAGTTTAGAGGGGCTCAGAGGTCACTTGAATAATCCTTTGGAAGATTATCAGACACGTTACGAGATTGTTCTTGTTGGGGAGAATTAAGAATGAGATTGCTGGCTGTCTAAGATAGTTGAGTTTCAGTTCTCTCAGGGGACAAGTCCTAGATTAATGTCTGACCTTCCCTTTCAAGCATGATGAGTCTGTGATTGGGGCAAGTGTAAGGAGCAAAGACTGAAGGGAAGAGAATGTGGATGTGACCAGAACAAAGCCTGTTCATCCTGTTCAGTGTCAGTGGATACAGGAATGCTCAAGCAGCAGAAGAGAAGAAAGGGTATCAAGGTTTGGAAGAGAAATCAGGAAGGAGAAAGAGGCAGACAGAAAGAAAAGATGCCCAGCAGGGAGCAGTTGGATGCCAGCCAAGAATGCCTCACTCAGACACCTCATTGAGATGCAGGTCAACAGGGCTGACTGTATACTAAACTAATCGGACAGGGGCAGAGATAGTTAATTCTAATTCAGGCCATATGTGTGTTTGGGAAGAGAGAGGAAGAGAAGGCAAATAGGAAAAAAAATGACCTTACGCCAGCTATGATTTGGGAATCGACAGTAAAATGAAGGCTGAGAAGTTTGGATACGAGTTTTGAGCCAGTAGAGAGAAGACAGGAGGTTTAAAATGAATGGTGACCAAAAAAAATAAAAGGTGACCAGAGCCAGGCTCCCTGTGGAAAGTTGGTAAATTGGCTGATGTTCACTTTGGTAGACAGAGCAAAGTCTGTGAAAGGAAAACACCAGCGCTAGTGGGGCCTGGAAGTTCAGATCTGTGGACCCCAAATGGTGGCATCTGAGAAATAAGTAGAGTCACACCAGTTATCACTATGGAAAATGAGGCTACGTGCAAGAGGCCAACCAGTCTCAAGGGAAAAGAAATGGTGAAATCATGACAAGAGAGAATGAATAAAGCCTGTTGAATCTGTGGAAATATATTCCCTACTCAGAGAATATATTCACTTTTCTTGGGGTACTGTAGCCCCCAGCAGAGAAGGTAGGGCTCTCAGAAGTAGTGGTTATGAAAGTAGGCACCAAAGAGCCTTGCTTTACTCACCCAAGAAAATTCCTTTGTCAGAGGTGGAGAGAAAGCTGAGACCATGTTATTTTTGAATTTGGCTCCAAGGCCAGAAGCAGACAGTCTCATCCTGAAGGACAGGAAAGGAGCAGGGGCAGAAGACAGCCTCTCTTGTCTAGATTTCAATACTAGGAGTAAAAGAATGCATTGGATGGCGTTTGGTCTATGGGTGGCCCAAAGTTCCCATCCTACTAGGGACAGGCCTTTAGGGCTAAGGTTGTTTTCTTCTGGCTCTACCTTGGTAGGGGACCAGTAAGGCAAACAAATTGAAACAGTACCTTGAAGCCTTAATAAGCAAAAACTCAATTCCCAAATCTGAGAAGTTTTCAGTTCACCTAAAACATGTTCTGCTGCAATACTGTGGGCCATGCTTCTGTGTAGGATAATCCTTTAAAATCATTCTCAGAGAGGGGCGCCTGGGTGGCTCAGTCAGTTAAGCGTCCCACTTAGGCTCAGGTCATGATCTCATGGCTTGTAAGTTTAAGCCCTGCATCGGGCTCTGAACTATTCACACAGAGCCTGGAGCCTGCTTCGGATTTTGTGTTTCCCTCTCTCTCTGCCCCTCCTCCACTTGCACTCTGTCTCTCCATCTCAAAAGTAAATAAGACATTTTTAAAAATTTAAATTATTCTCAGATAAAGAACTACTTATTTATTGTTAAAAATAATATATATCGAAAACAGTGTGGAGGTTCCTCAAAAAACTATCCATAGAACTCCCTTATGACCCAGCAATAGCACTGCTAGGGATTTACCCAAGAGACACAGAAATGCTGATGCATAGGAGCACATGTACCCCAATGTTCAGAGCAGCAATGTCAACAATAGCCAAAACATGGAAAGAGCCTAAATGTCCATCACCTGATGAGTGGATCAAGAAGATGTGGTATATATATACAACGGAGTACTACATGGCAATGAGAAAGAATGAAATATGGCCATTTGTAGGAAAGTGGATGAACCTCCAGGGTGTCATGCTAAGCGAAATAAGTCAGGCAGAGAAGGACAGAAACCATATGTTTGCACTCATAGGTCTAACAGGAAAACAGGAGAAATCTAATGAGGACCAGGGGGAGGGGAAGAGGGAAAGAGAGTTGGGGAGAGAGAGGGACGCAAAACTTGAGAGACTATTGGATGCTGAAAATGAACTGAGGGTTGAAGGGGAAGGGGAGGGGGGAAAAGGGGTGGTGGTGATGGAGGAGGGCACTTATGGGGAAGAGCACTGGGTGTTGTATGGAAACCAATTTGACAATAAACTATTTAAAAAAATAACATATATTAAAAAATGCTTGATATAACTATAAAAAGCCCAGTAGTGGCACACATAGTAGGTACTCAATAGATAATTGTTAAATGGACAAGAGAGAGATGGATGAGAACCTAAAAATACAAATAAACTACTAAGAGTATGGGTATGTAAAGAAAATAGTTTTCCTTTAATTGACTCTTTTCTCCTTAAGAGAATTAAAAAGATAGTACAATTGCCCTATTATTTGTGGATGACATCAAGTGCAGATAGCAAGGCAGTTTTGGAGACATCAAGCACATCTCCCCTCCCCACTGCCTAGGTCTGGATAAAGTTCTAGCCACCAGGGGTCTAGTTAAGAACTTGAAGCATTTGCTAAGAGCTCCTGGAGAATTCAACAGTCCTACCAATTTCAAGTGTGCAAATCCTGTTCATTTTACCAAACGGTTACTCTGAGTCTACTATACACAGGGCACTGTGCTAAATATCTGGCGAAGGCATAGTAGTTGCTGTCCTCAGTGACTGTAAAAAAAAAGATGTGTGTTTGGGGGTTGAGGGTGAGGGTATGGGAATTGCATGGTGAGGAGGATGAGACAGGAGAGAAAGGAACTTCATCCTGGTGCAAATCCACACACCTTTCCCCCCCCACCCCCCCCAAAAAAAAGAGAATAGAAAAGAGAAGAGCAGAACAGAACTCCAAAACACAGAAGGAGCATTAAGATTGTAATGACCTGTTTTGTCCTCTAGGATTTTGGTAGTTTCCTGCATCATACTCAACTTGTATTTCTTGGTTTTATTATTACAGTCTGAGAACAAGAGCACCACAGATTAGGGGTGGGGTGCAAAGATCTCAGGAACAACAGGTCGTACTGGTGGGCCTTGAACCTGGTTGACAGAGCGGTGAGTGGACGGCAAGGTGAGGCACTGCCCTCCTCAGACTCATCCCTGCCAGTGTTTCAACAACCAGTCAGACACACAGAGGAGTCAAATATGGCAAATTGTTGCCATATATAGACTTTATTTTTGTCATCAATTGGCAGCTAAGCCAAGTACCAAATAGAAAATAGCAGATTTGGGGGGGAAAAAGTGAAATGGCAACTATAAAGAAGGTATCAATACTTAGATTTTTCACAACTATCTTAGTAAACATTTAAATCTCCTTTCACTGCAGGGGACTGATGCTTCCAGAAGACTCTGAAAATCGATAAAAATGGAAAAAAACTGTTTGTAATAACATTGCTTGGTTTCACTCGTGTCAGTATGTAGGACGTAAGAAAGAAGTTTCGATACACATGACTAAAAATGATTGTTTCATGATTATAATGTAAGAAGAGCATCAACTTCTCAACATCAAGACAAGAAAATGCTAAAATCAGTTAAGAACTTTTTTAGGGTAAGAGTCCTGTCTTTAAAAGTCTTAGCCCAAACCATAACATAACGGATAGTCTTTTAACAGCGATTCAAAAACAGAAATTCTATGTTTATACCAATTGCAGAGGATAAAGTCAAAACAGAATTTACTACCCCATGCTAACAGCCTCATTTAAAATGGATAGTCTTTCTTATATTCTCCCCAAAGTACCTTTTAAAAGACTTGCTCTGCTATCCAAACAACGTGCAAATGCATTCTGTAAGTTGGGCTATAGTATTTATTCTCTTTCCTGTTATTGACTCAAGATCTATTTCTCACTATTTGCTTTGTGCTCATTCTTCTGCCAAATAAAATATTAATTGCATTTTTAGCTGCACTGCTGGTGATCAAAGAACTCTGATATGTCAAGCTAAACTGATAGAAATAGCATCCATTAACATATTTATAGGTTCAGAGCTTCTACAGCATAATTACACCCATTAATTACTTGACAGTACTCTATATTACAGACTAAAAAAGAACGACATTGCAGGTACACAAATGGGTAAGTTTTTTTAAATAATAAATTATCCCTAAAGAAGATTCTATCTCAAAGAAAGAAGGCAAGAGGGCTCACATATCTATACGTTGCCAGGGCAGAATTTTTAAGCAACCATTCACTAACTTTGGGACAGAATGCACACAAAGTAAAATGAGATGGCACAGAGTGATTTCAAAGAAAAGCAAAATTTAAATTTTACAGAGAGATTTGATTAATATTTTTACAGTTCTAAGAGAGACAATCTCAAGCCAGTGATTCTTGATGATAAGATACAGAGCAAAGGTGTTTTACTTTCAAATAAACTTCTTCAAATATCACATAGGACCAAAGCATTTCAAATTACCTACATTTCTGAACATGCAATTCTAACACATGGGGAGGGGGGCGGAAAAGAAAGCTGTCCTTGGAGAACGCTCATGAGATGTTAGAAATTAATAGAATAAACAACGATTCTGTGGATTCACTAGCTCTGTGAGTCTTGAAGCTGTCAGCGGCATTTAGTACATGTATCATGCAAAGGACGGTAACACACACTTGACTCCTCTTGACCAGTTAATCAGTATGCAAAATGACGGTTTCTCATCATAACTTCAGCACCGGACCCAAACACATTTTCTTTTCAGCAACGAACAAAGTCGTTACAAAAAGAAAAGAAGAAAGGAAATCACAGAAGCCAGGGTTTCCCCCCCTAATTTCAGCAGGAACACAATCAGGACGGAAGGATGAAAAGCAACGCCGACTCTACCTGTACATATATATCTGTACATATTTCACTGAGTTCTTTGTTGCCTGACTATAAATTGGAAAGGCAGTCATATTTGAAAGTAAAAACCGTTAAACTGTGTTTATAGGCTACTGCAACGGACTCGCTGAGCGAACAACAAGAAAATCACGGTACCTTTAGTAAGTCGCCTCAGAATTTGACAACGGCATTTAAAAGAGACAGCTATCATTCTTGCTCACTGCTTTCTGTGCCAAAGTGTACTCAGGGCTCTGCTCTGGTGGCTGCAGCAGCAGCATATGAATTCCTTGCGCACATACCAGGAGAAAGGTAGTCCCAGTGGGGAGTGACAAAGCTTAATTCCTCTTGGCTGATGCAGAGGTCCGCTACATGTCATCTGGCAAAGCTGTGTCATTCACTACTACTACCACCCCTGCCCGCCACCGCCTCCTCCCCCTGCACGATCACAATGGCTTAGAAAGTAAGGCTGTTTCGATAGCAACGAAGCATCAAATTGTGGAAAGCAGGGACAAGGCTGGGAGAGGAGCCATTCCATAAATCTAACACTAAGCACTGAGCGAGGCATTCCGTTTTAGGCAAAGGGCAATGTATTCCAGCCGATTCAGCTACCCCCACTCCCTTCCGTCTCAGCGTGAAGTCAGGGTGCTTTCTGGGTCTCATTTAACTAGAAATGTTACTGAAATGCTCGCACTCTTACTTTACAAAGAAATACATGTATCATATAGTATGTGTTCTTAACAAGAATGGAAGGCAAAGGAGGGAGGCAGTTTATCTTTGGGGTTCGGTAGAAAATAGAAAGGAAAGAGCCCTGGAACAGAGTCAGAAAAACCTATTTGCACTTTGCAAATCTGTGAGGGCAAGACAGTCTAGGTTTGGAAATCAAATGCAGAGGGCTGAGGGAAAGGGCTCAGGCAAGGAGGATCATCAGGCAGATGGAGTCCCGGCCCCCTTCATTACCCTTTCCAAAAAAAAAAAAAAAAAACTTGGCTGGAAAGCAACAGTCAAGACTGTTTCTAAAGATACCAGGAATAAATGCAAACAAGGCCAAGTATTTCTATTTTTAATGTACTTTATCATCCTATTTCCCAAACAACCCTCCCCCCAGCCATTCTTTTCATTAAGCAAATAAAACAGTCTTGCGACACTGCAGATATTGGTGAGTATCTGCTCCAGTGGAGTGAAGAGGAAATTAACAAGCCCCTCACAATCCATTCACAAAATGACAGGAAGGCGGAGCACATTTCTTCATCTGTTTGCACCAGCCTGCTCACCATAGAGTCAATACAAACCAACATTTGGTATGGAATTTTAATCAAAATCCAAGAATCTCCCACAGGAGTTAACACAAACATTCAGAGTCCCTCCAAAAAAAATCAGAGTTAGCCAGGAACTTTAAAAAAAGTCAGCAATTAGTGAAAATGAAGATATATCACTGTCCAAATGATTTGATTAATATTTCTAGGACTGTATGAATTATTCATACAGTCTTATTCTTTACTCTAAGGCTGTAAAAAAACCTTATAGCTGGTTTCTAAAACAACATCCAATATTCCAGATTTAGTGATAAAGCTTTCCTCTCTTCATTCATAAATTCCATATTAAGTCAAACAATTTCAATCTGCTGATATTGAAATGCATATGCTATTTTTGGGTCCAAACGAAAAATAATTTCTGTCTGAAAAATAACTGAATGTCATAAATAACATCTACTTTAAAGGTTTTTGAAAAGGACAGAATTTCCTGAACCAAAGATGGTTTGGCTAAAGCAGTCAGCCACTACTAATCAATAGAAAAGTACATTAAATGGATTGTATTGCAGAATCAAATTTTTATAACTGTTCCAATTAGCATCAATCTGTTTTTGCATTTCAACCCATCTCATTTTCATCTTTATTAGGTCATCCCTAGTAATATTGTAGCTTCCTTGATTTTTTTTTTTTTTTTGCTTTGATAGAAATGTACCTTAGTGCTAGAGAATTGGGTTATTAGCTAAAGTGAGATAAATATTTATAGTTGGGTCTTTCAAAGATCCTTCTCCAAATTTAACAACTTTCTTTAAATCTAGGGACTTGGAATATGCAGCTGTCAAATAGCATTAGTAAAATCCTGCCTGGGGAGTGTCACCACTCCAGTCCATTTTATTAATGTCTATTCAAATAAAACTCAAAATCATACAGGAATCTCTTGCCCCCTCCTATTATGCTATTAAGCTTACTCAGATCTAATTTGCTTCTTCCTTAAGGCTAAAGTGATCAAATATTTCCTCTTTTACTAGAATGCTCAATTACTTTTTAAAAGCTCTGTCTTCTGGTCCTAAGAAAGAGCCTCAGAACTACTAAAATATCCTACTTCTGTGGCAGGAGAAAAAAACCCTATCCTGGAGCTTTCTGAAAGGTTCCCGAAGGCTCAAATTAGGAGAATTTTTTTTCCTCTTTGGAAATTATGGCTGCCAATCCATATATATCCTATTAAACAGCCTCAGGCTCAGCTCCAGGAATCTTCAGAAATAGAGTCATCCCGGAGTGACCTTTTTCTAGGAAATGAAGGAATCTGCCATGTGTGCCTACCTTCTTCCATTTTTGGCCTCTCTGGTCCTCAGAGATTTCCCTGGGAGCCATTCCCAGCTCTGCCTTCTTATCCTAAGCCCTTCACCTAGTTCCAGCCTAGCCTCATATCCTGGACTTGAATGCTAGCAACACAGCCTCCAGAAGGCAAGTTTGCCTATCTCCAAATTTACTGGCCCACAGAACAAGGGTCTCAAGTAGGCAAGACCACAGTCTCCTAACATAAGCTACCAGTGGGCAGAGTAACTTGTGTTTCTCAGCCACCAGTTTAGAGGAAGTATGTGTCTTTGCAATCCTATAATCAGTGTGTCAATTACAGTGGCCCAGCTGTCTCAATAGCTCAAACTAGACGGCATGCTCTTTGCGGGTCACCATGTGGGACCTGGAGAGATATAAGCATGCAAAGTGGGATAACAGAGATATCTGATTAAGTTCCAAAGTGATCTGGGAAACAGCCGATGAAGTTTACTCCTCTCTTCTTAAAAAAAACAAAACCCCTCAATATATGAAAACATGTGCTTGCTGGATTTAGGGCTGGTTATTCCCTGAAAATGAGAATTTTTATTTTAGGGTTCTTTCAAATATTAGTTTTCCTGAGAGAGAGAGAGAGACAGAAAGAGAGAGAGAGAGAGAGAGTTTACAAAGCACTTTCATACACAATGCATCACTGGAATGACTCTCTTATGGGTTTTTGCTCCTGATAAGGAACCTGGTTCTCAGAGTATTTTTCATCAGTCACTCAGCTACCAAGTCACAAAGAACAAGAAAGAATCCAAGGCTTCTCACCCTGGCTGAATATTCTTTCTACTCTACTTTTTTTTACTATGCCCCTTTTCTACTGATAGAAAATGGAATCCTGATTACAAGGGGGAAAATCCAATTAACAAAGAGCTTTCCTACACAGTTATGTTTTATGATAGGAGGCGAATCTAGAGTCCCCCACTTCAACCACCCCTTTCTCTTGGCCCTCGCTCCTGTCCCACTGAGGTGCAGCCAGTGTGTATACAACCACAGTGACCAAAAGGATGCAGAAACCGGAGGCAGTAAAGACAGGTTACTCCAGGCACCAGATCATTACGCACCAAGTGGTATCTTTATCATACTTGCTTTTATTTTTTTTATTATTTTTTAATTTTTTTTGTTTTTTAATTGGAATTGCGTTATTTAATATATTAATTTTGGAGTATTGATATTTTATTTATTTTTTTCATAATATTTTATTGTCAAATTGTTTTCCATATAACACCCAGTGCTCTTCCCCTTAAGTGCCCTCCACCATCACCACCACCTCTTTTCCCCCCTCCCCCTTCCCCTTCAACTCTCAGTTCATTTTCAGCATTCAATAGTCTCTCAAGTTTTGCATCCCTCTCTCTCCCCAACTCTCTCTCCCTC
>PJEM01021218.1:0-11718 GCA_004023845.1 Helogale parvula | reverse complement strand
GCAGAGAGAGAAAGGGAGACACAGAGTCTGAGGCAGGCTCCAGGTTCTGCACTATCACCACAGAATCTGATACGAGCCTCAAATTCATGAACCATGATATCATGACCTGAGCTGAAGTCAGATGCTTAATCAACTGAGGTGCCCATTAATCTTACTGATTTTAAGAGTAACATGTGCTATTGCAGAACACTTTCATTTCAACAAATACTTATAAGCCTCAAAATATTTAATCATTGGCTAGAAGTAAACTGAAGCCACAGGCTGAGTGGCTAAGCAAGAGCGTTGTAATTGAGAAAATAAAATAACTGTAGACAATTCCAAACTGGTCAATAACATTTGTCAAATATGAGTAAAAGCTGGGGAGGATTAAGTCACTAAAGATAAAACTTTAATGCATGTAGTCACTAGAGATACAACCTTTATGCATATTAGGGTAATGGCTCCATACTGTCAAATTTATGTTTATTTTTCATCTTATTTTCAAAAAAGTATCAAGACTTGATTCTTGTTATGAAAACATTTTGGTATATCTTGGTATTAGATACTGAATATCATTTTGGATGCAGGTGGTACAGAAGACTAGCTATCCTAATGACCTAGTTCTAAGTACAATGCCAGATTTTAAAAAGGCATTTTAAAAACTATTGCTTTGGAACACCTGGGTGGCTCAGTCAGTAAAGCAGTGGACTTTGGCTCAGGTCACGATCTCATGCTTTGTGAGTTTGTGCCCTGCATCAGGCTCTGTGCTGACAGCTCAGAGCCTGGAGCCTGCTTCAGACTCTGTGTCTCTCTCTCTCCCTGTCCCATTCGCACTATCACTCTGTCTCTCTTTCTCTTTCAAAAATAAATAAATATTAAAGAAAATTTTTTTTCAAAAAATATTGCTGAGATGACAAAATATATTCAGGAAAACAAACAAGAAAGAAGTAAAAGCATATAACTTGCAGATTTCTGCTGAAATAGTGTGTGTGTGTTTGTGTGTGTGTGTGTGTGTGTGTGTGTGTGTGTGTGTGTGTGGTGTGCATACTTTTATAAAGTTAATTGACTTGTAATAATGTGGGAGGTGGGGGGAGAAGACAAGGTGGATAATTCCACAATAAAGGGAAGCTAAAAAGAGGGCACAATCAAGTATTTTGGAAAGTACTTGTATAGAACACCATTACTGTATATGGCTTATGATGGCAGAGGTAGGAGCTGAGAAAGAAGGGAATGAGATATAAGAGCAAAGAGTAGGAACCATTAGAATGATATGGTATTTTTTAAATATTAGTGTTAGTAGTTTCTGAGTGATTAAAATATTTCCTAAAAAGTAAAATGAAAAAGCATGCTACAAAATTATTCTAGGTAATTAAATAGTTATTTTACATTGTTATATCTTTTTTATATCTTCTCTTTATTTTTTTAATTTTTTATTATTTTTTATTTTATTTATTTATTTTGTCAAATTGGGTTCCATAAAACACCCAGTGCTCTTCCCCACAAGTGCCCTCCTCCATCACCACCACCTCTTTTTCCCCCTCCACCTTCCCCTTAACCCTCATTTCATTTTCAGTATTCAAAGGTCTCTCAAGTTTTCCATCCCTCTCTCTTCCCAACTCTATTTCCCTCTTTCCCTTTCCCTGGTCCTCCATTAGGTTTCTCCTGTTCTCTGTCAGACCTATGAGTGCAAACATATGGTATGTGTCCTTCTCCGCCTGACTTATTTCGCTTAACATGACACTCTCGAGGTCCATCCACTTTGCTACAAATGGCCATATTTCATTCTTTCTCATTGCCATATAATACTCCATTGTATATATATACATCTCTTGATTCATTCATCAGGTAATAGAAAGAAATGGAGACAGAATCTGAAGCAGGCTCCAGACTCATCTGTCAGGACAGATGCGGGGCTCGAACTCACAAACCCTGAGATCATGACCTGACCCAGAGTCAGACACTTAACCGAATGAGCCACCCAGGCGCCCCTTACCTTGATTGTTAAAGAATGAAAAGGGGATCCGGTTTGTCGGAAATTTATATGGTGCAATGTGACTGGTAAAAAAATCTTCTTGATGTTGTGGGGACATATATCTGTTTTTTATTAAATTCACACCTACAATAAAATGAAAAAGAATTTTACAAAGACATTATGAATATTTGCATAATACTACCTAGTTTCCATGCATTGGTCTTTATCTTTGCATTTGTAATTTTTCTTTTCATATTTTTAAATACTTATTTACTTATTTTGAGAGAGAGAGACAGAGAGACAGAGAAAGAGGAAATAAAATAAAAAGTGGGGGAGTGAAGAGAGAGGGAGAGAGAGAATCCCAAGCAGACTCCTACACAGGACTGCATCTCATGACCCAAAATCAAGAGTCAGACAGTTAACTGACTTAACCACCCAGGGACCCCCTCCTTCTTTTTACATTTGAGTGGTTACTTGTCTATCATTTCAATTTCCACAAACTACTTTTTCATTTTTCTCTCCCTTTTTTGTTCTGTATTCTTAGATAACATCTTTCTTAATTTTGACCTTTAAACCAAACTCATTTTACCTTAAACATGAATATTCATTTCTATATTTGAGCTATCGACTTGTTTTAACTCCTTTTCTCTTAGCAATTTCTTCCAAATTTTGTTTTGAACATTTAATTTTAAATTCACAATTAGTAAATAAGCATAGGTTAATTAACTAAATCAATTTTGATCTTAAAGGATATGGTATTTTGAACTGACTAAATGTAGAGGAGAGTACTTTATTGCTGTGCCAAAGGTTATTATTTAAAAATGATGAGGACCCCTAATAATAAGGAACATTGAAGGAAATAGTAATAGAAAGCACCAAAACAAAAATCGTCTGAAAATTAAAGACATAGGACAATGACTCTTCATACTTTATCAAATTTGCTAGAGTTAAATACAAAACTATCTAACTGCTTGATTCAAACAATTTTATTTTTATAATGCCTGAGTCATACGCTGTTTGAGTAAATAATTTTTATTTGTGGGGCACCTGGGTGGCTCAGTGGGTTGAGCATCCAACTTCAGCTCAGGTCATGATCTCAGGTTGATGAGTTTGAGCCCTACCCTGGGCTTGCTACTGTCAGTGAAGAGCCTGCTTTGCAGTCAAATGTTCTACCACTGAGCTATACCCTCATGAAGGACCTGCTTCGAATCTTCTGTGCCCGTTTCTCTCTGTTCCCCTCCCCGATTCATGTGCTCTCTCTCTCTCTCTCTCAAAAATAAAATTAAAACATTAAAAATTTGTATCATTCTTAAATTTTATTTTTATTGCAGTTCGTTTCCATACAATGTTATATTAGTTTCAAATGTACAATATAGTGATTTACCAATTCCATATATCACCCAGTGCTCATCACAACAAGTGCCCCATTGATTCCCCATCATCTATTTCACCCGTCCCCCACCTACTTGCCCGCTGGTAATCATCAGTTTGTTCGCTATTGTTAAGAGTCTATTTCTTGGTTTGTCTTTCTCTTTCTCTTTCTTCCCATTGCTCATTTGTTTTGTTTCTTAAATTCCACATATGAGTGGAATCATATGGTTTTTGTCTTTCTCTGACTTTTTTCATTTAGCATTATACTGTCTAGCTCCATCCATCTCATAGCAAATGGAACCCAAAGTGGATTAAGGCCTTAAATATGAGGCCTGAAACCCTAAACTTCTTAGAAGAGGGCTCAGGAAGTAATGTCTCTGACATTGGCTGAGGCAACATTTTTCTAGATATGTCTCCTGAGGCAAGGGAGAGCAAAAATTAACTATTGCAACTATATCAAAATAAAAAGCTTCTGCACAGTGAAGAAAACAATCAACAAAATTAAAGGCAATATACCGAGTGGGAGAAGATATTTGATTATTTTTAACTAGTTCTTTTAAAGAAATAACTGTGTGATATAATGAAATAAATAAACCATTCAAAAGCAAAGTTTCAGAACTCTTGCCTTAATCTTAAATTTCATCAAGACCACATACTTTGGTGCTTGTATTTGAGATTCAACTATTTCCAAATGCTAGATTTCAGCATCATTCGTGCAAAAGGTCATGACTACAATATTTCTTGCACCAAAGAGAAATGTATCTAACAGTGTTACTCCTGATTAGAAGCAGTAGTATGATCTTTGAGTAGACAACTACTCTAATACAGATGTAAGTTCACATGCCAACTTAATTATATACAGGGAAATGGTAACCAATGATATAACTGTTATAATGCTCTTGTACCACTCATCAACTAGCCTTTACTGATTTTTCCCGTTTAAAGCAATTTTCCTTTCCAAACCAGCAATTTGTATTCTGAGTAGAATAGCAGTGAGTATATTCTCAGGTCAATAGAGCATGGGGTATTATGGTTTACTTTCTAAAAGAACGAGTTTTAAAATTAATAATATCTAGCTGATTTTCTACTGATATCAAACACTAGAGTTTAATTAATTATAAGAAGGAATTCGTGAAGATTTTTACCCATATAATAATATATAGTTCTAATGGGAGGTCCTCATGTGGCCTCTAGATGGCCCACCAATTTCGCTAAGGTTAGTAGTAAGAATTATGAAGGTGTATTGCATTTATACGCCCAAGGATCCTGACAAATGAGGAAACAAATTGGCTGTCACTCTTACTTTTGTAAACCAGGCAGCACCAGATATTAGAAACCCTAAAAGAGACCCTTACCAAATTAACCATGAAGACTGGCGGAAATTGGGTAAACTCTCCTTCCCTTACACCAAGGAGGGCTATGCCAGGCTTTAGGGGTACAATGGTAACTCAGCTGACCCAGGATTGGGTCAGTTACAAGACAAGAGGGGGGAATGTAAGAACACGAGTCTGAACCTAGCAGAAGCCATGACAGGCTTTAAGTTTCCCCTCTAAACTAGGTCTAAAGGTCAGTCTCTCCAGAACTATTAGGAGGTTACACATTGCCCGAGGCAAGAGGGACCTCCCTTGTAATACCCTTAACATTCCTAAGGGCAGGCCTAGAAATAGAAGCTGCCTAAGGCTAGTTACACCCTACCTGAGGGTCCTGGGTCCTGGGCCTACTCTGTGATTGGTTAACACTCTAAATGTTGTATTGGATAAACCTGCTGTCAATAATATTGTATAATAATAATTGGATCACTGTACCTATGTCACAATTTCCTGTAACTCCCACTTCCCAAACTCATAACATTCCTACCCCACCTTTGTTCTGGGCTCCCTTGCTCTCAGCATGGACCATCACACCTGTAAAGTCTGTGAGCCCGAGTTTAGGCCCCTGCGAGCCTAAACCCGTAATAAAGCCCTTTGCTTTTGCAAAAAAAAAAATAATAATAATAATAATAATAATAAAATAATAATATATAGTTGCTTTTGTCCATACTTAATAAAATCCTCAAAAAGACATGTCATAAATAATAGACTTGAAAACTACATGTTCTTACCAGGGTGACTTTTAAGTTGTGTCTTGATTTTATCAGTTACTTTTTCTCTTCCAACATTATATGGCAAGTGTCCTACATCAGTCTCTATAGAAAAAAAATCCCCAAACACTTTAAAAGGTAAGCATTAATATGTGGCTGTGTGTGTGTGTGTGTGTGTTGTATGAACGTAATTAGCATTTGTTATTATAGTAAAAGAGAAAACCACAATGTCTGAGTCGTACAATAAAACATTTCATAGAATTCGAAGGACTTGTACCAATTAAAAGGTTTCATTATAATAAAATGCTTAGAGGCTTGATTAAGAAAACAAATCAAGATAATGACAAAACTGATAAAACTGATGCACAAACTGACACTGCATAAAATCTTACCCAGGGCTTTTCCTACACAATGCTACCTTTCTAAAAATTATTTTTCATTTTTCTTTTAGAGAGAGAGCATGTGAGAGGTGGAAAGGGGCAGACAGTGGGGAGGAGGGAGAGAGAGAGGGAGAATCTTAAGTAGGCTCCATGCTCAGGGCAGAGCCCAGCACAGGGCTTGATCCCATGACCCTGGGTTCATGACCTGAGCTGAAATCAAATGTTGGATGCTGCACCAACTGAGCCACCAGGTGTCCCTACAACGTGATCTTTTTATAAAAGCATAAATCATTTTGAGGAGTTTATGTTAATATGATAACTTCCAATTTTATACTACAAGGGCATTCATACTGTAGGAGTACACAATTGAGATGGAACATGACATTTTTGTTCATAGTTCAAGACATAAACCATAGTCCCACATCATAGAAAGTTACTATGAGGCAGAAATTGTTTGCCTCTCTCAAGACTATTTTATGCCATTTTTAGGTTATATAATTATTAATTAAGTAGGCATCAGTCATGTAGAAGGGGAAGATTAAAAAAGTGCATATCAGTTCCCCTTATGCATCTTGTACTATAATCTTTGTAGCCCAAATATATATTCACTGCAACCTAAGAAGAGGAGGGAACCAAACTGGGTATCTTTACCAAAAAGAACCACAAAACATAAGATTGGGTAGGACAACTTTCACTGCATTTTGTGAAAATAAAATGGCATCCAGCAATGCAAAATGAGGATATTAGTAGATACATCTGAGGCTTCTCTGGTTGTTTCTGTAATTTGTGTGAATGGCACATTTGAAATGGACCAAGAGCTTCTTTAAACAGCAAGGAGGCATTAAGAGCATTTCACAGTGGATAGGATTAAAATCATATGATATTTGTCTTTCTCTGACTGACTAATTTTGCATACTATAATACCCTCTAGTTCCATCCACATTGTTACAAGTGGCAAGATTTCATTCTTTATGATTGATAACTAATACGCGGCAAGAAGATATGTGTGTGTGTATGTGTATAAATAAATAAATAAATAAACAAACAAAAGATATATATATCTGTATAGATATAGATATAGATAGGTAGATATATCTTCTTTATCCATTCATCCATCGCTGGACATTTAGGCTCTTTCCATAGTTTGGCTATTGTCAATAGTGCTGCTATAAACATTGGAGTTCATGTGCCCCTTCGAAACAGCATACCTATATTCCTTGAATGAGTACATAGTAGTGCAACTGCTGAGTCATAGGGTAGTTCTAGTTTTAATTTTTGGAGGAACATCCATACTGTTTTCTAGAGTGGCTGCACCAATTTACATTCCGACCAGGAGGGCAAAAGAGGCCTCTTTCTCCACATCCTCATCAATGTCTGTTGTTCCCTGAGTTATTAATGGTAGCCATTCTGGGGCACCTGGGTGGCTCAGTCAGTTGAGCATCCAGCTTCGGCTTGGTCATGTTCTCACATTTGTGGGTTCAAGCCCTGCATTGGGCTCTGTACTGACTGATAGCTCAGAGCCTGGAGCCTGCTTCAGACTCTGTATCTCCCCCTCTCTCTGACACTCCCCTGCTAACACTGTCTCCCTCTCTGTGTCTATCAAAAATAAAAAATAAAAATAAAAAATTTAAAATATGTTAGCCATTCTGATGGGTGTGAGGTGGTAACTCATTGTGGTTTTAATTTGTATCTCCCTGATGATAAGTGATGTTGAACATTTTTTCATGTATTGGCCATCTGGATGTCTCCTTTGGAGAAGTGTCTGTTCATGTCTTTTGCCCATTTCTTCAGTTGGATTGTTTGGTTTTTTCGGGTGTTGATAAGTTCTTTAATGATTTTGGATTCAAACCCTTTACCTGATAAATCATTTGCAAATATCTTCTCCCATTCAGTTGGTTGCCTTCTAGTTTTGCTGATTGTTTCCTTCACTGTGAAGAAGATTTTTATTTTGATAAGGTCCCAATAGTTAATTGTTCCTTTTGTTTCCCCTGCGTCCAGAGACATGCTGAGTACAAAGTTGCTGCAGCCGAGGTCAAAGAAGTTTTTGCCTGCTTGCTCTTGTAGGAATTTGATGTCTTATTTCCTGTCTTATGTTGAGGTCTGTCATAAACTCTTTTGAGTTTACTTTTGTGTATGGTGTAAGAAAGTGGTCCAGGTTGATTTTTCTGCACCGCTTGCTGAAGAGACTGTCTTTATTCCACTGGATATTCTTTCCTGCTTTGTCAAAGATTCATTGGCCATACTTTTGTGGGTCCATTTCTGGGTTCCCTATTCTGTTCCATTGATCTGAGTGCCTGGTTTTTTGCCAGTACCATACTCTCTTAATGATTACAGCTTTGTAATACAGCTTTAGGTCTGGAATTGTGATGCCTACAGCTTTGGTTTTCTTGTTCAAGATAGCTTTGGCTAGGGGCGCCTGTGTCTGAAAGGTTTGTGCCTGCTGGTGGCCGAGTCACAATATGGTAGGTGCCTGAAAACTGGTGGCTGAGGTCTTTGGGCTGGGATGAACCGCACTCTCGGTGGAGTCTGGGGAGCGGAGCCAGAGCCATGGCCAGTACAGTGGTAGCTGTTGGACTGACCATTGCTGCTGCAGGATTTGCAGGCCGTTATGGTTTGCAAGCCATGAAACATATGGAGCCTCAATAAAACAAATTTTTCAGAGTCTACCAAAATCTGCCTTCATTGGTGGTGATTACAGAGGTGAGTTTGAACCCAAAATGACAAAACAAGAAGCAGCATTAATACTAGGCGTAAGCTCTACTGCCAATAAAGGAAAAGTAAGAGATGTTCATCAACAAATTATGCTTTTAAATCACCCAGACAAGGGAGGATCTCTTATATAGCAGCCAAAATCAATGAAGCTAAAGATTTCCTAGAAGGTCAAGCTAAAAATGAAGTAAATTTGTGAATTTTAAGTTGTTACTTTATGTATATGAGTGCTAGCTTTTTAAAATAAAAGGCCTTGATGCTACAAATTTTTAAAAATGATTTAGCACAAGCTAAAACAAAGCTTTGGGAAAAGTTACTTTGAATTTAAGGGTTTTAAATCAGATGATAAGTTATTTGGAGATTTAACACTCAGTAATTATGGATAAATACATACCATCTAAACAGAAAAAAAAAGATAGCTTTGGCTATTCGTGGTCTTTTGTGGTTCCATACGAATTATAGAATTGTTTGTTCTAGTTCTGTGAAGGATGCTGGTGTTATTTTGATGGGTATTACATTGAATATGGAGATTGCTGTGGGTAGTATTGACATTTTAACAATATTTGTTGTTCTTAACCAGGAGCATGAATAGTTTTCCATTTTTTTTGAGTGTGTCTTCTTCAATTTCGTTCATATGCCTTCTATAGTTTTTAGTGTATAGATTTTGCACCTATTTGGTTAGATTTGTTCCTAGGTATTTTGTGGCTTTTGGTGCAACTGTAAAAGGGATCGATTCCTTGTTTTCTCTTTCTGTTGCTTCATTATTGGTGTATAGGAATGCAACTGATTCCTGTGCATTGATTTTATATCCTGTGACATTGCTGATTTCATGGATCGGTTCTAGCAGTTTTTTGGTAGAAATTTTTGGATTTTCCATATAGAGTATCATGTCATCTGCGAAGAGTGAAAGTTTGACCTCTACCTGCCTGATTTGGATGCCTTTTATTTCTCTGTGTTCTCAGATTTCTGAGGCTAAGACTTCCAATACAATGTTGAATAACAGTAGCGAGGGTGGACATCACTGTCTTGTTCCTGACAAGCTCTCGATTTTTTTGCATTGAGTAGGCTATTAGCTTTGGGTCTTTCATATGGGGCTTTAATGATCCTGAGGTAGGATCCCTCTATCCCTACTTTTTTGAGGGTATTTATCAAGAAAGGATGATGTATTTTGTCAAATTCTTTCTTTGCATCTATTGAGAGGCTCGTGAGGTTCCTGTCCTTTTTTTTATTGATGTGACGAATCACATTGATTGTTTTGTGGATATTGAACCAGCCCTTCTTCCCAGGTATAAATCCCACTTGGTCATGGTGAATAATTTTTAAATGTATTTTGGATCCAGTAGGCTAATATCTTGTCGAGGATTTTTGCATCCATGTTCACCAGAGAAATTGGTCTATAGCGCTCATTTTTAGTGGAGTCTTTGTCTGGCTTTGGAATCAAGGTAATGCTGGCCTCATAGAGTTTGGAAGATTTTCTTCCACTTCTATTTTTTGGAACTGCTTTAGGAGAATAGGTGTTAATTTTTCTTTGAATGTTTGGAAGAATTCCCTTGGAAAGACATCTGGCCCTGGACTCATTTTTTGGAGATATTTGATTACTAATCTGATTTCTTTATTGGTTATGGGTCTTTTCAAAGTTTCTATTTCTTTCTGTTTCAGTTTTGGTGGATTATATGTTTCTAGAAATTTGTCCATATTTTCCAGATTGTCCATTTTATTGTTTTTATTTCTGCCGTGTTGGTTGTGATCTCTCCTCTTTCATTCTTATTCGGGTCCTTTCTTTTCTCTTTTTGATCAAACTGGCTAGTGGTTTATCAATGTTGTTAACTCTTTTAAAGAACTGACTTCTGGTTTTATTGATCTATTCTACTGTTTTGTGTTTGTTTTTGTATTTGTTTTGATAGCATTGATTTCTGCTGTTATCTTCATTATATCTTGTCTTCTGCTCGTTTGGGGGTTTATTTGCTCTTATTTTTCCAGCTCTTTAAGATGTGAGGTTAGGTTGTGTATCTGAGATCATTTTTCCTTCTTTGGGAAGCCCTGCATTCCTATATACTTTTCTTTTATGACAGCCTTTCTGTGTCCCAGAGATTTGGGCTCTGGTGTTATCATTTTCATGGCTTCCATGTACTTTTTAATTTCCTCTTTAACCTCTTGGTTGTCTCACTCATCCTTTAGTAGGGAGTTCTTTATTCTCCACGTATTTGTTACCTTTCCCAATATTTTTTTCCTTGTGGTTGATTTCAAGTGTCATAGCTTTGTGCTCTGAAAATATGCATGGTATGATCTCAATCTTTTGCTGAGGGCTAATTCTTGTAGAGTTGGTGTTTCTCCCTTTAGAGCGTGTCCCTGTAGATTTCTTTCAGCACTGGTTTAGTGGTCAGTAACTCTTTAATTTTTGTTTGTCTGGGACTCTTTTAATCTCTCCTTCTATTTTGAATGACAGCCTTGCTGGATAAAGAATTTTTGGCTGCATATTTTTCCGGTTCATCACATTGAGTATATTCTGCCACTCCTTTCTGGCCTGCCAAGTTTTTGTGGATAGGTCTGCTGTAAATCCAATTTTCTTCCCTTGTGGGTTAAGGACTTTTTTTCCTTGCCACTTTCATGATTCATTTCTTACCTGAGTATTTTGTGGATTTGACTATGATATGCCTTGTTGATGGCTGGTTTTTGTTGAGTCTAATGGAAGTCCTCTGTGCTTTCTGGATTTTGATGTCTGTGTCTTTCCCCAGTTAGGAAAGTTTTCTGCTATGATTTCTCACATAACCATTCTATACCTTTTTCTCTCTCTCTCTCTTGATGTTCTGGGACCCCTATGATTCTGAGGTCGTTCCTTTTTAGGAAGTTACTGATTTCTCTAATTCTTAAATCATGCTCTTTTGCCTTAGTCTCCCTCTTTCTTCTTCATTATTCTCCATGAGTTTGTCCTCTATATCACTAATTTGCTGCTCTGCCTCATCCATCTGAGATTGGAGCTCAGGTCTGCTTTCAGTGGTTGACCACTGTCTGTCAAAGCTCACTCTTATTGTGGTTGGGAGCATGCACAGGGAGCCAACCACAGAGTGGAGTTTGTGTGAGTGAGATGCTTGAACACCTGGAGGTGCCTGTGGGTCAGGTTTGAAGGATGCAGAGGTGAGGTGTTTTCAGCAGCTGATGTGCGGGCCTCCTGCTGGAGACACTTAGCAGTCACATCCCTTTTATACATTCAGTTCTGAGCCTTGGCT
>PJEM01021217.1:0-11716 GCA_004023845.1 Helogale parvula | reverse complement strand
ACTCGGCCAGCTCGGCCCCGCGCCCGGCAGTGGGCGGCGCCACCTAGGTGGTGGGGGGCTTGCTGCTGCGCGGGAAACCTCGCGGCCAGCTGCGCCCCGCCAGAGCTGGCCTTTGTGTGCCAAGGACCGCGGGGGTCCCGGGGCCGGAGACCGGCGTCTTTTGGGGAGGCTTGATCTCGCTGCCCGAGGTGGAAGGAGAACTTAATGCGCCAGAGGGCCTCATTCGAGGGGCCGACTTGTTTTGCAAGCACGTTAAAATAAAATAACAATTAGGGATGCCGCAAGACAAGCCGCCAACACAACCCGGCTTTCTGCGCCCCCAGCTTACAGGTGACCTGTCCCAGCCAGGCGCCCGAGGATCCCGAGCGGGTTTGTCTCGGGGAACGAAGCTCAGTCACCCAGAGGAAAGTGCGGGGGTGGGGGGTCGAGCGCTCCCGGCAGGGAGTGGGGGAGGCGTGCTCCCATAAAGAATGACTGCGTTACTGGCAGATTCTGTCCTCAGCGCGCTTCCGGGAAACTGCGCCTTCGATTGGGAGGGACTGATTAAGACTGGTTTTCCGGCGGATAGGAAATTCGTAAAGCCAAGGCCGTCGGGGAGCGCCGCGACCGCCTCGCGTGACCTCCCGAGCTCCGTGGTCCCGGCTCGCGGACTTGGCCCATCCCGGCGCCCCGCCCCCCGTAGGCCCCGCCCCCCACCAGGTTCTACTCCGCTACTTACAGACCTTAACAGCCAGATGGGAGGGATGGCGCGTTCGGATTCTCTGGCTTGACTGTGTCCAAACGGGCTACGCCTCCCCCAGCTGTCCGAGGCGAGCGGGGGGCGTGAGCGCTGGGAGTTGACTCCACTCGTCGACCCCCAGTCTCAAGTACGCACGCTGTGAGGAAACCCCAGCTCTGCCGAGGCCCCAGGTATAGCAGGGCTGGGCAAAGGAGGCACCCTTCTCGGTCCCCATCCTAATCCCAGCTCCCCTGGCTCAGACGACACCTAGAGGCTCCAGAGTGGGTGCTCAAGCTCCCAGAGCAGCAGGTGTCCAGGCGAGGCCTCCGACTTCCTGGAGACGTCTTGCCTTCCACGAAGGCTCCAGCCCTATTTCGGAGCTGGCCATCCCGCGCTGCTGGAAACCGTGCCACCTCGCAGGTCAGTCTACCCGCGGAGCCGCCTTTCCCCGGCCTCGGGGGGCCGGGGTGGTAGGCACTGAGAAGGGAATTGAGCGCCTCCGCCTTGATGCCCTTCGGGTTGTCCCCGAATTGCCGGAACCGTTACGAGGCTGGAGTTGGGGTGGGGACGGGCAGTCTGGGTGACTTGAGAGGTGGAAACACGCTCCTTCCTTCTCCTTTGGGGAATGGGTTTGGGAAGGAAAGAGGCGTCCTCCGCTATTTCCCCAGTGAGCCCGCCCTGACGTGCCCCACTCCGGACCTCCTCTCTTCCCACCAGCCCGAGGTAGCCCGGCGCCTAGGGGCTAGAGGTGTGGGGCGCCTGCTCCTTTCTCTGCACACCTGAGTGTCACGCCTTCGCCCTTCTCTCTCCAGCATGGCCACCAGTCTCGGTCCCGACGCTCCCCTGCAGCCGAGCGCGCTGTCGACCCAGCAGACCACGCTCCTGCTGCTCCTGTCGGTGCTGGCCGCCGTGCACGTGGGCCAGTGGCTGCTGAGGCAGCGGCGGCGGCAGCCGGGGTCCGCGCCGCCCGGCCCCTTCCCTTGGCCGCTGATCGGAAACGTGGCGGCGATGGGCCCGGCGCCGCACCTCTCGTTTGAGCGCCTGGCGCGGCGCTACGGCGACGTCTTCCAGATCCGCCTGGGCAACCGCCCGGTGGTGGTGCTGAACGGCGAGCGCGCCATCCGCCAGGCGCTGGTGCAGCAGGGCGCCGCCTTCGCCGACCGGCCGCGCTTCGCCTCCTTTCGAGTGGTGTCCCGCGGCCGCAGCCTGGCTTTCGGCCGGTACACCCAGCGCTGGAAGACGCAGCGGCGCGCGGCGCAAAGCACCATGCGAGCCTTCGGCACGCGCCAGCCGCGCAGCCGGCGCGTCCTCGAGGGCCACGTGCTGGGCGAGGTGCGCGAGCTGGTGCAGCTGCTGGTGCGCGGCAGCGCGGGCGGCGCCTACCTCGACCCGCGGCCGCTGACCGTGGTGGCGGTGGCCAACGTCATGAGCGCCGTGTGCTTCGGCTGCCGCTACAGCCACGACGACGCGGAGTTCCGCGAGCTGCTCAGCCACAACGACAAGTTCGGGCGCACGGTGGGCGCGGGCAGCTTGGTGGACATGATGCCCTGGCTGCAGCTCTTCCCCAACCCCGTGCGCACCATCTTTCGCGAGTTCGAGCAGCTAAACCACAACTTCAGCAACTTCGTCCTCGACAAGTTCCTGAAGCACCGTGAAAGCCTGCAGCCCGGGGCCGCCCCCCGCGACATGATGGACGCCTTCATCCTCTCCGCGGGAACGGAGGCGGCGGAGGGCTCGGACCACGGCAGCGCGCGCCTTGACCTGGAGTACGTGCCGTCCACTGTCACCGACATCTTCGGCGCCAGCCAGGACACGCTCTCCACCGCGCTGCAGTGGCTGCTCATCCTTTTCACCAGGTAAAACCTCCAGGAGGCGTGGGCCGGGCCTTCCTCCCTCTCCCCTCCCCTCCCTTCTCCGCCCCCTGCAAAAGACTAGAAAGTGCTGAGGTCGTGACGGACGCCCAGGGTTTGGGCAGGGTTTGGGGTTTCGCGACACATCCCCATCTCTCGAAGCAGAGATCGCGGCCGGAAAGCGCAGCTCTGGAAGTCACCGTGCCGGCCGAGACAGCGCACGCGGCCTGCATCGTTGATCTTGTCGCTCGCTACCTCTCCAGTTGGCGACAGATCTGTGAGAACCCCGAAAGGCAAGATCTTTTAAGTGTCTGCAGATCTCTGCCTCCCTGGCACAGCAGAAGCAAAATTGGCACGCTTCCCAAAGAAAGGGTAACGGGTAAATGTGTTACACAAACACAGGAGCCCAATCGGCTCGGCGAGGCACCCGCGCAGATCCGAGGCGGCCCAGCCCGGGCGCCGCAAGCCAGCCGCGCGTCCGGGCTTTGTTCCCGGGCGGAGGAGGCGCTCCGAGGCCGGCCCGGCCAGCAGTTCACCCGCACGGAAGCTTTAGGAAGGCGGCCAGAAACTAGCGGGTTGCGCCGGGTTTACGAAACCGCCGCGCTAGTAGTGTTAGAAGTGTCCGGGTAAAAAACCGGAGAAGCAGGCACTTTTACCGGGAGCAGAGCAGCGTCTCGAAAGGCAAACGGGGTATCCAGGAGGCGCCCGCGGATGGACTTTTCTGGCCCCGGGCCTGGCTTGGTTGGCAAGCTGGTCCGCAGTGCCCACCCCGATTAAGGTCGCCGACCTCTGGGCAGAAGGCCAGTTCGCAGGAAGCAGACTGGTTGTTGGCATAGGGTGTTGCCAGACGTAGAAAATAAAAATAAATTCTACACAGGACATACCTGTACTAAAAGATTAGCCATTGTTTATCTGAAATTTAGATTTAGCAGAGCGGCCTGGTTTTGTCGGACATCCCTGCTCCAGGGGCAGATGTCTCACTACGGGCAAATCTTGGTTGCCTTGGGAGACCAGAAATCCCGGTGTCATTTCTTGGCGTGCAAGGAAGTGGGGCGGGGGAAGGGATGCTGAATTTGTTGGTAACCCAGAAACTGGAGGGCAAAGACCACTTCTTTTCTCATTAGAATCCAGCAACTTGAGTGTCCTTAGACCGTGCAACTGCTTTTATAAAATAAAGTTTTTGTATACTTAAACTTGCTTTTCAGTATTAAGACCCCAGAAACACTATGAGCAATGAGCAGAAATCAAATAAGAAGTCAATAATGGATCAGGAAGAAGACATCCTGAAACAAGAGCATTAGGTCCTTTGCATCTGCCATAAACACGTTATCTTTTGAAACTGCCTTTTTTTTTATTATTAGAAACTAAATTGGGCAGCAAAAGTAAATAAAACCATTTTGGAGCCACTTGCAGTTCAATGTAGCTGATGAATACATTTTTCTTCTTTTTAGTGAAAAGACAATAGGACAGGGGTTGGCAAATTACACTGCTCATTTTTATATGTAAAAATTTTTAAATCAAAATACAACCAAGCCCACTCATTTATGTATTGTCTATGACCACCTTCACAGCACAACGCAGAGCTGAATAGTTGGTCTGCAAAGCGTTAAGTATTTACTATCTGGCCCTTTATGGAAAAGCTTGCAGACCCCTGAGGTATGATATTCACGAAGCAGTTTTTTAAATCACCCATAATTTCATCCCATACATGCTTAACTTTTTTTTCAGAGATGCAATAATTATTTATTTTTTAACTTCTGACATTTTCACTTATCATAATGGACATTTCTCCATCTCTTAAACTTTATTTTAGTGGCTTGACGGTTACCTCATATTTTTGCCATAATAACGCCATTTATATACAATCGCTTCTTTTTAACATTGTTGACTGCCTTTTAAAAATTCCATCTATAGTTGTGGTTAGATACGGTTGCACCTGTCGTTTCCTGCACATACATTTCTGGGCATGGATTATTGGGTTTAAAAAGAGTGGGGAAGAGTCACCCTTATGCATCTTGCTATATACTAAGATTTTGTTTTCCAAAAGGGCCGTACTATTTGTATCGCCACCAGTGAGTATTACAGCTTGTACCATAATCTCTTGAACGCTGGAAGTTTTCTTTTGAACTTAGACGTTCTGTCGCTTTATCTATCGAGATACTAATTTGTGTGAAGTGAGAGTAGTGTGTCTGCTGGAATTAAAAGGAAGATGGGGGTGGGGAAAGGATCTGTTTTGGGGGATGCTTTTTTTTTAAGATTTTTTTTTTTAATCATTGAGGGACAGCATGATCATGGGAGGAGCAAAGAGACGGGGAGACACAGAATCTGAAGCAGGCTCCAGGCTCTGAGCTGTCAACATGGAGCCCCATGCGGGGCTGAAACCCACAAACCTTGGGATCATGACCCAAGCTGAAGCGGGATGCTCAACTGACTGAGCCACCCAGGCGCCCCATTGGGGGCTGCTTTTTAATTTTGATGGGTCCTGGGCACTTTTGCCTCTGTAGATTTATTGCCCCATGAAAACTTTTTAACAATATTTTATTACTGTGTTTGTTTAAAAATAAACCTACTAAAATATTCTCTTTGACCTAAACGTTCTTGTTCCCCTCTGATTTTAAAGGAAAGGAAAACATTTTCACGGGCTCCTGAAAAGTATTGTGGGTCCTTGGCATGGTCTGCTGTACCTCATGGAGAAGTGGCCTTGTCTGTTTGGAGCTTTTTCAGGCTGAGAAAACTTCGACTTTTTTTCGACTTACGATAGGAAAGAGAGCGTTAGCCACGTGAGGCTTACTTTGTGAAATAGAACTATTAATTTATCCATCCTGTAATTTAGTGAGAAATTCCATTTTAGTTTTTTGTTTTTGTTTTTTTTGGCTGGAAGTGTTATATCAGCCACCGATTCAGACAAAGAAAGTGGAATTAAATTGTCATGTGCTTTCTAGATAAGAGAAGAATTACTTTTCCTCACTCACTTTCTCCTTGTGGATTAACAACCAAACAGGTATCCTGAAGTGCAGGCTCGGGTCCAGGCAGAATTGGATCGAGTCGTGGGTAGAGACCGTCTCCCCTGCTTGGAGGACCAGCCCAACCTGCCCTACGTCATGGCCTTTCTCTATGAAGCCATGCGCTTCTCCAGCTTTGTGCCGGTCACCATTCCTCACGCCACCACCACCAGTGCCTCCGTCCTGGGCTACCACATTCCCAAGGACACGGTGGTTTTTGTTAACCAGTGGTCCGTGAATCACGACCCGGTGAAGTGGCCTAACCCAGAGGACTTCGATCCAGCCCGGTTCCTGGACAAGGACGGCTTCATCGACAAGGACCTGGCCAGCAGCGTGATGATTTTTTCAGTCGGCAAACGGCGGTGCATTGGGGAGGAGCTTTCCAAGATGCAGCTCTTTCTCTTCATCTCCATCCTGGCTCATGAGTGCAATTTCAAGGCCAATCCAGAGGAATCCTCAAAATTGGATTTTGATTACGGTCTGACCATTAAGCCCAAGTCATTTAAAATCAACGTCACTCTCCGAGAGTCCATGGAGCTCCTCGATAGCGCCGTCCGAAAGTTACAAGCCGAGGAGGACTGCCAGCACGAGGCCAGAAGCGAGCTGAAATGTTAGAAGTACTCAGGTTTTGCAAGATAGGGAGTAGAATTTTCTAGCTCCGCTGTGCCACTTCCTCGGTTAGCCTCTAAACTGAGCACAAACCAGCTGCCCCCCAGATGATGTGCTTTACACACGTGTGCTCAGATGAGCACTGGGCTATGCGAGAGCTTCTAGAAGGTTTTTTGAATCAAAGAATTAAAGGGTCCAAAGAATTTTTATACATAAATCAAGGGCTGGTAACAATAATTTCTTGAGGGAGCATCCTTTGGAGTTTAAACACACATACGCAGACACACAATGGCCCTGATGGAGGAGTGTTTCGGTGAGCATGCCTTCGTGGGTGGGATCCAAGATTGATGTTCCTTGTGCTGAGATCTGGTTCTTAGAAAATTATATTAAGCAAAGGTTCAAAATATATTATTGAATACACAGAGGCAAATACTTTCAGTGTAAGACGTGTGATTGAGGGTGATAAGGGAAAAGTTAAAGACCAGAAATTCCTTTCTTCACCTTTTCAGTAAAAAATAGTTTAGTTAGGCTCTCGCGTCTATGGATGGATTTATCTTTTTGCCTACTGATATGGTTTCTTTTTTTTTTTTTTTGCAAAAGTCATAAACTCATTTGCTTACAAAGAAATTTAATAGTGGTTGATTTAGTGATTATAGTAGATTTCAGTGATTTGTCATGAATTTTAAAGTTGTAAGTTGTTCAACTGTAAAAAATTCCAAGCCGAGTCCTACCTCTCTCTGTTGGAGGCCAAAGTACAGAATTTCAATTATGTGCAAAAAACAAAAACCAAACCAAAAAACACAAGAGAAGCGAAGGAAAAAAAAAACCCACAACAAAACCAAAAACAAACCAACAACAAAAGGTTTACCAGCCCAGCTAAGCTTTAAGGGATGTGATTATATATAATGCACTGATTTCATTCAGTCTTGTAGGTTAAAAATAAAGTCACCAAATACCATTCAATACATATATAATTATTCATAAGCAATATGTATTAGTTATTGTATTATTAAATAGTATTATTTTCGTTAAGTAAAGTTTCTTTCCAGAAGAAGGACTGATCAAAAAGTTTGATTCAACCAATTTTGGCTCAGATACGTGAAACGAGCCTCTTTCGACCTCATGAAAACCAAGTTGAAGCAAAGTCTGTTCTCTGACCCCCAACTTGAATGAGAACTGAATAATTCAAGGTTGGACCTGTAAGATGTGTTCCTCATTACTATGCAGCATATTTCCTAAAATTATATTCATAATCCAGACTCTTCTTGTGAAATTGATGTAGTGAATATGTTATAATTCTAAACTCTTGGCATGCTTCAATTTTAATTTAATCTTAAAGCCATTCTAATTGTTGAGTTCAGCTTGAAGTTACTGGAAATACAACCGTTAGCCTGTGCAAGGCAGAGCAATTTAACCCAGCATCTGCCTGGCGAATAGTGAAAAACGCAATGACTTACCTGGATGTTCTCTTTATTAGAGACAAAGGGAGAAAAACTTCCCATCATAATGGACCTAGTTTTTCTTCTAAATGATTTTAAAAAAAATAGCATTCATGTCTGTGTTTTGGAAAGTCAGAATCAGAAGGTAGTCTTGGGAGGCTGTTCCAGTGGAACTGATCAGATCGGGTGTCCCGTTCAGGATGGTCAACCCAGTGAGTGGTCACTTTGGTAACTGTGAAAACATAAAGCCTGAATGAAATGTGTAGGTTCCATTTATGTAAGGATCCTAAAAACCTTAAAAAAAAAAAGTGATGGAAGATTAGAGACGGACAAAGTGAAGGTTAGAGCTTTAACTTTCATTGCATGTGGACTTCTGGAGGAAGACATGCAGTGTCCTGAAAGCTTGCTCTTCTTGCATTTTATTAAGATGTTTGGAATCTTTTCATCAAAACGATAAAGGAAGGAAGGGGTGCTTGGCGGTTGTGTGTAGGGGTGGTGAGAGAAACGAGTGAGAAATGAAAAGGAAGGAAGTTGGTTATGCATTTCCCCACACATTCCAAACTAATTAATCTATGGCACAAAAGTTGAAATTTGAACATTTAAAAATAAGATGTTCTGTGGCCAACGTTAAATCCCAAGTAGACTTTTAAGAAAAACTACAACACAGAAGATCTGTTTTGTGATTTGAAATTCTTTTGTTAACAAAAATGTGTATAATAAAATCTCATAGCGCTGCCTCTTGAATATGGAGAACTGTGTCAGTATTTTTCAAAGCAACTAAATTCAACTATAGAGGTCAGACTCAGCCAACACGTTTCAATTTATTTTTATTTTTTTTTTGTCACCAGCTATTCCCAAATGTCATCGCCCCAGTGCCCTAAGCAGGACTGAGACAGTGAGGTTTCAGGCTGCCCCAGCCCACTGACTCTGAGACGTGCGGTTGCAGGAGTAATTATGTGTCGATCTGGATGCCTCATTAAGTCGACCAAATCCAGACGGGCTATAATCTGTTTTTGCGTTTGTAGGCTCAGTTCATCCAGCAGTTTTGGCAAGGGAAAAGCCACGCTTGCATACGAGGAGGTAAGGTGGGCGCTGGGAGGTTACCTGGCTTATTTAACACAGCCTAGTTTATTTTATATCTTATAACCTCATGAAAGGAAGGAAAGCAAAACCAAAAATCAGCCAATAAAAATAACCACACTTGGAGGCTACAATAATGAAGCCACTGGCTCCATCAGAAGACCTTATTTTATTTCTTTCAGAAAAAGAATCTATTTGATGCTCACTATTGTAGTCAGAATATCTACTCCAGGTTATTGTAATAGTTAAAGTATGTTGTTCATTAAGCGCTTCCTTGAAATATGAAGCTTTGACTTTGTAAGAAAATTGCTTTTTTTTCCTCCAAACAAAAAGACGTCTCAGGTTGTTTTGTGGGTTATCTGAAAGCTTTTCTTTTTCTTTCTTCCTAAAAGCTTTCATGTCTCAGAACTTAGCCTTCACCTGTGAAATGTTATTACGGCCTTAACATTTCCTTATTAGATCTATATTAGATCAAATAGTTGCATAGCATTTATATTAATTTGTATGTTCTTAGCTATGATACGCAGTGTGATACTTTAGTAGATGTCCATAACTCTATGGTAGCTTTTTATTTAACCATTTCTTATTTTATATTTTATCACTTATGCTTTTAATATGTACAGAGCAACTATAATGCGTAATTGGAACTGAAATCCATTTTGGGGACACAGCATGAATATGTATCTTTTGCTGTTTGATGTGCCCAGTTAAAAACATTCTATATCTGTAATTTGTCTGTAACAGGACACCATCGCCCAATAAGAAAAATCACTTTCATAATCTTGTTATGAAGTTTTACTTTATGTTGTAGCAAATGTATCTATGATTAATGTATCCTTTCCTTTCAACTGCTACTTGTAAGTGTGAGTTAAACTTGCATCGTAAACATTTTATTTGCCCATTTTACATATTAGGCTGTTTGCTTTTTTTTTTAAATAGGCTTTCAGCATTCAGTTTCCTACCAAATTCCTCATCTCTATATTTCTGAATTTATGAGAACCAACGCAGAAGTTAAAATTCAACAGGAAACACCTAGCAAAGTGGGTGTCAGCTTTTAATTAAAAAAGTTTTTTTGACGTTTTATTTTATTTTTTGAGTGACAGAGAAAGCATGAGCAGGGGAGGGACAGTGAGGGAGGGAGACACAGAATCCAAAGCAGGCTCCAGCCTCCAAGCTGTCAGCACAAAGCCCAATGCAGGGCTCCAACCCAAAAATGCGAGATCATGACCTGAGCTGAAGTTGGACGCTTAACCGACTGAGACACCCAAGTGCCTCAAAAGATTTTAATTCAGGTGATACACATTCATCCATTCATTTTGAAGGCACGTGTGCCTTCACTAACAAATGCATCTCAGGTCCAGTAAAATAGGATGGCTGAGAGCATTCTGTGGCACGCTATGTGGAAATATTTTCTGCTGCCCTTTTTGCCGGGTGTAAGATGGGACATCACAGGGCCTCTGGTGTGACTCTCCAGGCTTTCAGGGCCACGCCCTCACAAGACGGCAGGGTGTGCGATACCAAGGCCCCTTATTTCTCCCAGACCTAAACTCCCATGACTGTGAAAACAGGAAGAGATATCATGAAGTAAAACTACCGACAATGTCATTGATACTTCGACTTAACAGTATCACTTCAGCAACTGAAAGGTATGGCTATCCACTGGTTTAAGAGAATACTCACTTGTTTTTCCGATGTGCTAACATAGTATCTTCGAAATGGTCATGAAGGTTTAGGACAAGCGAACTAAGTTTTCCTACAGGTGAAATCTTAATAAAATTGTAATCAGGGTCAGGCGTGTGCCAAAGTGTTGCACGGAGTTGAATTCTCCCCAGTCAGTCCTCTAAAATATAAGGCTGGAGTGCGGGGTGGGAAATGCAGGTAGCTTCAGACATAAGACAGGCCTGATCATTGCAAAGTCATAGAGGTTTTTTCCATAGCCTTGAAGCCACTCCATTTTTTTCTTTTTCTTTTCTTTCTTTTTTTTTTTTTGCATAAGCGCTACAGAAATTTGGCTGTTAACAGTCCCTTACTTCACCTCAGTGACTCACACGCTCTCTGCTTTCCAGCTCTGACCTACTAGTTATGATCCTCAGGGAAGAGAAGAAAAAGAAAGGAATACATTCAGAGGCAATTATTTTTAATGGGGAAGATTGGAGAAAATGCAGTTTAAATAGATATGGGCAAGCTATCAGCAGACAAGAGCTTATGCCCGTGGCTCCCAATGCACTTACAAGCCGTGTGGTCTTGATGAATACTTCCCAACATGCGTCAGGTATGAGGGGAAGATATTCAACTAGGATATGCCAGCACGTACTATGTTTGAATCACCATACTAAGCATTATCTCACAGTAGTTCTGGGCAGGAGGCAGTAAAGTAACTTGCCAAAAGTGTACATCTAGGAGTGGCAGCGTCTGGATGCTCCCTAGAGATGAACTTGACTCCAAAGCCCATTGTCTTCATGCTGTAGTGTGTCACCTCCCCTCGTGGCTGAGTTTGGGTGGACAATCTAGTCTATTTTTCAGTCCTACGATGCTTGGGTTTCGCAGCGGTGTGCCTCCTCCATCTAGGGCACATTCCACACTATGGTCAGGTTGGGACCGGCATTGTTGAAGTCCCAAGAAGACTCACACTACTCCTCTCTCCTGAGAAAAGTATCCTCAAACTGTTCCTTACAAAAAAGAAAGAAGAAAGAGAGGAAGGGAGGGAGGAAGGAAGGAAGGAAGGAAAGAAGGAAAGAAGGAAGGACAGAAGGGAGAAAGGAAGGAAGGAAGGAAGCTCATGCTTTGTTTTTTTTTTTAATTTTTTTTATTTAAAAAAAATTTTTTTAATAGTTTATTGTCAAATTAGTTTCCATATAACACCCAGTGCTTCTCCCCTCAAGTGCCCCCCACCATGACCATCACCCCCTTCCCCCCCTCCCCCTTCAGTCCATGGTTCGTCTCCAGTATTCAGTAGTCTCCCTTGATCTGTGTCCCTCACTCATCCCCGCTCTCTTTCCCCCTTCCTCTCCCCATGGT
>PJEM01021216.1:0-11720 GCA_004023845.1 Helogale parvula | reverse complement strand
TTTTTAAGTTTACTTGTTTATTTTAGAGAGAGAGAGAACAAGGGAGGGAGAGAGAAAGATGGAGAGAGAGAGAGAATCCCAGGTCGGCTCTGTGCTGTCAGGGCAGAACCTGATGCGAGGCTTCAACTCACCAACCAGGAGATCGTGACTTGAACTGACATCCAGAGTCAGACACTCAGTGGACCGAGCCCCCCAGGTGCCCCCTTTAGTTCTGTTCTAAAATGACTTAAGTCCAACCAAGATGGCGGCAAAGCCAGCCCCACCCCCATTCCTCGAATATTTCGAGGGTGGAGGGGCACCCGGAGGCAGGGTGATGCTTCGTTCCTGGGCTGACACGGACCGGCGCAGATGCCCTCAGGTCCCCTCCTTCCCCGAGGGGTCCCCTGGCTTCCTGTTCTTCGCCTCAGCTGGGAGCTCGTAGGGTTCAGCCTCACGGAGACCCCCTGCGGCGGCCCCCCCCCTGGGGTCCGGCCCCCTTCCCGGGACACGGCTGGTAAACGGGGCTCAGCCCTCTTCCTGCTGCTCCCGGACCTACGACATTTCCCCTATTTCCAGCCCTGCAGCAGCTGGCTTCTAGCCTCCTGTCACCCTCTGAGGCCCTTTCTTCCTGTCGCCCTGGGGACATCAAGCCCAGCCTCATCAAAGAGTTCAGGTTTGTAACAATGTCTGGAAAATCCTTTGACTTCAGGCAACGTCTGCATTCTGCCCTTCAAAAAATCCCCGAGGCGAAGAACGGCAGAACACGGCTTGGGGACTTGAAATTGGAAGAGGAAGAAAGAGCGATACAAATTAATATCCCAAACGAGCGTTTTCCCCATCTGCCCGGGCTCCGAGCGGATCATGACCGGCATCGACACAACACAAAACAACAGGGTAGAAAAGATCAGAGCCTTCCTCGCAGTGAGGCAGTTACGTGTTGTTTCTGACATTCAGATGCGGATACAGTGTATTTCCTCTGATGGGTCCCAGTTGCAAGTGTTTAAACTATGTTACCAGAGATGAAGCGGCGGGGGTCCAGGCTTCTGTATTAAAAAGGAAGTGAAACTTGCAGGTGACTCTGACCGGGGCTGAGGTGAAGTACTGGTGTAGGGGCCGATCAGATTAACTCCCCGAAGACATTATATGGGGGGGGTGGGCGGGGGGGCAGCCACCTGAGCACAGAGCAGGTCAGCAGAGAGCCTGGGGCCCCGGTGACCCTGGGCAGGCCCGAGAGGGGCGACCAGAGCTTGGCCAAGTGGGGGCAGGGGTCTCATGCACGCTCAGCCACAGCCAGGACCGCTGAATTCCAGCCTCTCCTGGACTTTGTCGACCATGCGGGGTGTCATCTGGCCCCTCCCCCCGCAGGCTCATCTCTCTGCTCCCGTATGTATTGTATTGATGCCCGTGACTCCCGGGCCCTCGTGAAGGTGGGTCCTCCGGGGCCCGGGGCCCGGGGTTCTCCCAGACTTTGGTCCGACGGCGGCCTCTGCAGGGGCGGCGTCTGTTCCCATAAGAAGCTTCCGGACTCCGCGCAGGAGGGACGCACAGGGAGTCTGTGCTGTGACCGGCGGGAAGGACCAGAGAGGGGGTGCGGCTGGCTTACTTGGAAAATAAACACTTATTTCTTAAGACGAGTTTGAAGCTGCTGATGCGCCCGGGCCGGAGGCGCCGGGAAAGACGGCTGCTCGCCCTCTCGGGTGAGTGCAAACTCACCTGAAAGCAGCAGCCCCACGACCGTCACAGCTGTGTCTGAAGGATACGGTCCATTTCGAGCGACAGGGAACCCAGATGAATCTCGTTAACTGAAAACCAAAAATGCCGCCCACGTGACGGCGGCGGCCCCTGGGCAGGTCCCTCGAGGCATCTGAGGGTGTCCGGGTGGGGCTCCGGGAGGGCTTAGAGGCACAGGCTTGGGGTCCCGGCTTCCAGTCCCGCCTGCGCCACTCCGAGCTGCGCGGCGCGGGCCAGGACATAGGGCTGTGGCCACCCTCGGTTCTGTGACTGCAGCAGGCAGTGGTGCTGACACAGCAGGACGGCTGTGCTCGCAGCTGGAGCCCGGGGACGAGTGCTGGCGAGAGCGGACTGGCCGGTTCCTCCGGCCACAGCTGCTCCGGTGCATTCGGGAGCTGTCCCCACGCTGGTCCCGTCCACGCACCGGGGAGGGCGTCCCACCCAGGCCGGAACCCGGTGACACCTGCCCTGTCCAGGCGGGGAAGATCGGCTCATGGCCGTCTCCTGATGCAGCAAGTCTGCCCGGGACACCATCACGGTTCTGCTGTGAGTGTGGGACAGGCGCCCCGCCTCCCCTGCCCACCGCGTCAAACCCGATGCAGCCCAGACGCTCGGGAAGAAACCCAGTGAAGGAAGGAGTCAAGACAGAGGGAGCGAAACCAAGACCGTGAGGGAGGTCGGTGCCGGTGTCATCTGGACCTGGATCAGCCCCTGCCTGATGCTCGGTTTCTGCGGTTCTGTGGCTCTGACTTTTCTTCTGTTTTAATTTCACGAGTTTATTCTCACCGGCAAGGAAGCGCAGTTAGGCTGACTCAAGATACGTTTTCCGGACGCCGTAAAAGAGATTCTTCAAAGAGTCTGAGCCCCTTTTCCTAATTCCTGTCTGGCTGCTAAGGAATTAGGTCCAAGTAGTTGCCTTTGACTAACTCTTTCCTTCTGTGCTGGGCTCCCCGTGCCCGTGTGTCCTTCTGTGCTGGGGCTCCCCGTGCCCGTGTGGACTTTGCTGAAAGGAAGTGGCTCTTCCAGCCACCTGCTGAGGAGACATTAATTACTTCTGGCTGTAAGAGCCCCTGATGCAGGAGGAAAACTATACATCTAGGCCACGGGCAGGGTCCCGGCTGCTGGGGTAACTTCCCGGGCTGCTCCCTCCCCCCACCCCCCAGCACCCAGGGCCGCCTCTGTTGACCCCAAGGTGTGGGCATCCCAGACTCAGAGGAGGGAGGTGATGGGGCCCTGGTCTTCAAGGTTGGTCCTGACCTTGTGCCCATGGAACGGGCAGGGGGCGCCCTGGCTGAGGTGAGCCCGGCCCAGGAGCCCGCCGGGCGTCCCCGGTACCCATGGTCTGCGTGTGCCATGCAGGGAGCGGGCCGTTCTGCAGCTGCAGCGGACAGGCCGGGGGTGTGATCACGATGCCGACCCCCTGGCACATCTGGCGGGACCCTGGGTTCCAGGGAGGTGCCAGCGAGGCTCCCCGAGGGCCAGGTGGCATGGCTGGCCACCGAGACGGAAGGACGACCCGGGGACCCCGTTAGGCTCGAAGCCCCTTCGCTCAGCCGCACGGGGACACACACACTCAGACCTCAGCCAGACGCAGAGGCCGAGGGGGGAAATGCGAGATGGAAGATTGTTCTGGAAAGCAGGGGCCACCAAACCATCAGAGACCAAGCCGGTGTCGACCAGAGGGTTTCACGTCTGTCCGTTTCCCGCTGCTCCTCCGGCTGAGGGAGGGGCGCGGGGCGAGGAAGGTTCGGTCCGTCGTAAGCAGGAAGCTCGCCATGTGTGTCCTGGCACGTTTGAGCGGGACTGGCGATTCCGTGGCCCTCGCGCATTTGTTCAAAATGGCATGGAATTACTGTCAGGGTGTTTTGACTGCACCCATGACACGTTCAGTCTCACGGTAAAACTTCCAGCAGCACGGTTGGGTGGGAGGCCGCGGGACCAAGGTCCCTCTCGTGTGGGCAAGGACAGCCACCCTCTGCCTGTGGAGACCGTTTTCTGTGCGTTTACACGTATAAACACGCACTCTGAGGACTTACACATCCCGTAGCCTTCGGCCTCGTCAGAGACAAGGGTCATACTATGAGTAGTTTCCCGACTCGATTTGTGTTACTTAGTACTACGCCAGGAGCAGCTGGGTGGCCGTCGGTTCAGCGTCGACTTCGGCTCGGGTCATGATCTCACGGTTCGTGGGTTGGAGCCCCGCATCGGGCTCCGTGCTGACCGCTCAGAGCCTGGAGCTGCTTCAGATTCTGTGTCTCCCTCTCTGTCTGTCCCTCCACCACTCACACTCTCTCTCTAATAAGTATATGTTAAAAAAAATTTTTTTAAAGGAAAATGCCAACACACATGAATCCACCCCCGTAACCGTCTCCGCAGTGACGGCCATCGCAGCCGCTTCGAACGGCACCACGACAAAATCCGCACCCTCACCTTCTTCGTGCGCAGACCCGGGCGTCCCTCCGGGACGTGCCCGCAAAGTCGTGTCTGCGTTTGCTTTCACTTTAGAGTCTCAGGACGCGATTCTCGCAAACTCGGCTGTTACCGCAGAGGCTGGTGGCCTGGCCCGTGCCCAGCGCCCTCCCAGCGCGGCCGACCGGTTCCCTCCGGGTCCGGGGAGAGGAGGGAGCAGTAAAATCTGCCACGATCGGACTTGAGACGGAGGGGAACGGGGACGCGGCGTCTCTGCAGTCTCCGGCGCTGGCAGCAGCAGAGGCGATGTGACACCGAGGACGCCGAGGCAGGAAGGCTGTGCCCGTCGGCTCGGGCCGCTGTGACCCAGGGGGTGCGGGCTGGGGGCTTATAGCTGGGGATGCTGGGCCACGGGGCGAGTCTGGCAAGGACGCTCCTCTGGCGTCTTCTCGCCGTGTCCTCTCAGGGCGGACGGGCCGGGGTCTCCTACGAGGGCCCTGATCCCTCCCGCCAGGGCTGGATCTCTCCCGCCAGGACCAGCAGGTCGGGTGAGCTGTGGGGGGACACGGACACTCAGTCGATGGCAAAGACCCCGGACTCTGAACCCTGGGCTCTAGCAATAGCATTTCCTGATGTCAGTCGTTGAAAATGGCTTCCTGACTCTATGGAAGTTGAAAGGCCGCCAGGCCACAAGCCCCAGAGCTTCTGATGCCCCGTTGCTGCCAGGCGGGTTCCCCAGACTCCGCGTCGGCGCTCTGGGCAAATGGGACCCTTCACTTCCCTGGGGACGTGCCTCGTGCGAACTCCCGACCCCTCTGTGCGTGCTGCCCCCTCCCCTGAGTGGTCAACTCCTCCAGAGTCCCCGCCCGCCCGCCCCTTCCCTGCAGATGGACCGTCTGCACCCCCCTCCCCACACCTGCACACCACTACCTGCTGGCTTAACCGGGTTCCCGCTAATTAAAGTCCCGGGAAAGCTAGATTTAGTTTTGACGCATGACAAATGCAAAACATCAGTGGGTTTGTCATTGACATCTGAAGAGCAGTGGCCTTAAGTCCCTGTAATGAAGACACTGTCCTGATTCCTCAGAGGCGGTCAGCCCTCTGTGCGGACGTCGGAGGGATGGCATTTCCTGTAAAATGGTTGGAGAAGAAGTCACTGCCCCTGACATCAATGTCGCTTCTACTCTGTCAGGAGGTGCGAGGAGACGGTGCCCATGGCGCGGGCTGGGCTGGCTCACGGCCCCCACCCGACTCCCCACTGGCTTCGACCAGGACCCCCGTCTGTGACGGGTTTGGGTCCCTCCTCGGTGTCGGCAGAGGTGCATGTAGAGTCTGTGAGCCCGACTTGTGCATCAGTCAAGGCCGCCTTGTGGAACCCAGCTCGGCCCTAAGGGAGCCTCGTGCAGGAGCCCAGCCCGCAGAGTAGCCGGACCGGGTCACCTGGCTCTGCGCTCGGTCGTGGCCCGGCCGCCCCCGGGAGGTGGGACGGCGAGGGGACTTGGGCACCTGCGTCTGGCAAGGTGCGGGCGGCCCGGGGTCGTGTGAACAGGTGGCCGAGAGGAGGCGGGGAGGCTGCCCACCAGGAAACTCGTCTTCCCAGAGAAAGGCTCGGACGACGCTTTGTTCCGGGGAGATTGCAGACCAGGCTGTGAGGGCGTCTGGACAGGAGCCTTGTCTCTGGGGCATTCCGAGCCCTCGGGGCAGCAAGGGGTTAACCCGCGGGCCGGGAGAAGGGAGTCAGGAGTGTGTCTGTGACCTTAATGCATCGGCTCACCCGTCCCACAGACTTCCCTCTGGCCTCCAGGACCCAGGCAGAGGGCACTGGTCTTGGAGCGAGAGCCTGAGCATCATCGCTCAGATCCCGCTGCCCCTCCAGCAGGCGGGGTCTCCCCGGGGAGGGGCCACCCCCAGGTTCATGCAGCTGCCGGCAGGAGTCGTGTCCTTCTGTCTGTGGGGCTCGCGGCATCCGCGCCTTCAAGCTGGCGGGGGAGAGGTTCTGACTGATCTTCGTTCATATGGCTCACCTGGTCAGGCCAGGACCACCCTGGGCCACAGAGCAGGACAGATGTGCACGACCTGGGGGACCAGGCGGGAGCTCACACCGGCCCCAGCGGGGCCCCGGCTCCAGCCGCTTGGAAGCTGCTCCTTCGCCCTGAGCGCCGCGGAGGGGGCAGCCGTCCTCCCTGCGGCCCTCCTCCCTGCAGCCCTCCTCCATGCAGAATCGACTCGTGGCTCCGCTCTTCTGGTTTTAGAAAGCCTTTCAGCTTGCACGTCGTCTGGAATCCGGGAGCAGACGGCTAACGGGTGGAAACCGGCTAGATGATCTGCCGAGATCGCAGACCTGGTCGATTCCACAGCGGGGACTCCGACCCTTGTCTTCTGGCCCCGAATCTGTGCTCCGACCACTGTTCCCCAGTATAAGATGTGTCCTTCCCCCTTCCTTCTCCCGCAGAGGCTCGTGGGTGGACACGGTCCTGGACCCGCCAGCGTGGGCACCGTGGCCGCATTCAGCCCAGAAGCTTCTCCCACGAACCCCCTTCATGCCAGGCGAGCCGGCGTCTCTGTCGTGGGGAGCCCCGGGCAGCGGTGCCGCTTCTCTGTCCCGGCATCCTGGAACCGGGGAGGCATCTGCCAGCACACGGCCCCCCAGCTTGGAGGGCCCCCGGGTGTCCGATCGGGGCCCTGGCCCTGCGGGGGGGCTGGGGCAGTGCAGGTGCACCCGGGGCTTCCAATTGCTCTTTCCTGGGCGGGGGCGCATCCAACAAAGGTTTTTCCTCCACCTCCTCCCGCAGGGCCTCCTGAGTTAGAGCGACATCTAATACAGCGAGGAGAGCCCTGTGCTGAGCCCCCGTCCTCCGGACCTTTCTCTGGCGCCTTGGCTGTTGTCTCCGGTGGCTGGGCAGGGACCCTGTGCCGAGTGGATGTGTCGGAAGGCGGGTGGCAGACACGCCTCCCCCGGCCAGCCCTCACGAGCCAGCCCTGGCTGCTGCCCCTTTCCCGCCTCCCCCCGGCTTCTGCACTCGGCCTCAGCCTGACCAAGCTGGACGGGAGGCATGAACGTGTTCATTTATTCAACCACCCCACACTTCCACCAGGGTTTACTTCCCCGTCTGTCCTGACGACAGTGTGGAGCTGGCCGTGGGCTCTGGACTGGAGGGTCTGGGTTCTGATCCCGTCCTGACCACCTGTTCCCTGTCTGTGCCACGGGTCTTCACCCGCAAAGGGGGCAAACATGATCCCAACACCCGCCTCGCGGGGGCGTCCTGAGGACCCAGGGTGAGCGTGCGGAGCGCGGCCGCGGCACCGGGGAGGCACTCTGTGCCTGTTGCACACGTCTGTCGGGGAGCACCGCGGGCGCTAAGGAAACACGAAGCTTGCGTTTCTATTTCCAGAGGCTCAGGTTCCAGGGGAAACAAGTGTTTTCTTGCTCTGCTGTTTCCGGGTCCGGTAGCGGCGTGTCAGGCGGGAGCCGTGCGCTGGCTCGTGAGCTCGGTGTCATTCTCTTCGCCGCCCGCGCTCCTTTGAAGCCTCTGGGGTTCTCGTCGCTGAGGAGCAGCCCCAGGCTCCGAGGGGGCGGTTACGTGCCCCTGCGCGCACAGCTGGGGGGGCTCACTCTCGGGTCTGCCCCGCCCCCGCCCCCCCCCCCCAGGCTCCTGGCGGGAGGGACCCCGGTCTGCCCGGGGGCGCAAGGCCGGCTCAGGTCAGGATGCTTCACGAAGCCCTGGCATGTGCGTGTGTGTGTGTGTGTGTGTGCGCGCGCGCAGCTCCGCCAGCTAGGAAATCTGCCTCAAAGCCACGGCGGGGCCCCACGCCTCCGGGACACCTTGGAAAACGTGGGCCGTTTTCCCGTGCGTCCCGGGGGCTGGGCTGATCGGCTGGGAGAACGCGCTAGTGCCGTTTCCTCTCTGTGTCTGAAGTACACGAAAGGGGCTTTCAGGCTTGGACGAGGAGCTGCAGCTTCCTGCTTTGTTCTGTGAGAAGGAGAGGCGTTCGGGCAGAAATGGGGCGAGTTCATCAGCGTCTTTTCTGATTTTGAATGAGTTCTCAAAAGCCGGTGGCCTCCTTTGGTGGCCAGGGTGCGCAGCTGCCGGGGGCTTGCCGGGCCCCGGGACACTCCGCTCACTGAGTTTCCTTACAGACTCGGGGGTCTCTGGGTGGTAGGAAGCTTCTAGATGCTGGAGTTGGGCTGGTGGCTCGGCCGGATCCCCGCGCACGCGCCTCCGAGGTCACCGTCCTGCCGTCCTCCGTGGTGGCCGACAGGGACAGGACGCCGTCACACACGTCACAGGTGCAGGGTGCCTGCGTGGGGTCAACCAGATCACCCGTCTCACCAAACGGAGAGCAGCCCGGCAGCCTCCCCGAGGAGGCTGTGAGGGCGCTGGAGGAGGAGTCTGTCCTCAGGGATCGATCTCATCCGTCCAGTGAGTAAATCCGTCGTTTCTTTTCTCTCCAAAAAGAAAAGCTGTAATTAGGCTTCTGGTCTTTGTTTCCGTGAGCCCCCGACGTGTTCCGAACCAACGTCCTTCAAGTGGCGGAAACAGCGCAGAGTCAAAGCACCCTATTTAGCTGGATTTGTAGTTTACTGGCGCACGTTTGCTGAGGAAACGCCAGAGCCGAACAGTCACGGACGTTCCTGGAGTTAATGCTCGCAAACGCCTCTTCAGACGCTGTCCCCAGACGAAGGTCGAAGGCCGTCCTGTGGCATCCGTCCCCTTTCCCGCGAGTCCTGGCTTCTGTCCGGGCGCCTGCGTGGTTCTGGAGAAAGTGACTCCACCTGCAGCTTGGGTCCGGGTGTTTGATGGCCACAGGTCAGGGGCAGACTGGAGCAGAGCTGGTCCAGTCAGGGCGGATGCCTGTGCCCCCCGCTGAGGAGGTGGGGCCCACACCACCCGCTGTTCTGAACAGCACCCCGTGGATGGAGGTGCGGCCCTAGGGCTGCAACAGCCAAGAAGCAGCAGAGAAAATGGTGCCAGGGTCCTGATGCCGCAAAGAACTTCTGGATCGAACCGTGCCTGAAGCCTGACACGTGGGAATTCTTGTTTTGAGGAGTCATTACGTTTCCTTTATGGTTGAAGCCAGGTTGAATGAGCTTTCCTAGCCTGAACTGGGACAAATCTCAGGCCTGGACCGGATTCGTGTCCACCCCTTCTGTGGAGACTCGAGGGTACTGAACTCAGAGTCTGAGAACTCAGCGGACAGATTCGATAGTTACCCCGCAATGGGCTGCATCAGGCACAGTCTGGACCCGTTAAAATAAATTTAGTATCTGCACGAAGAGACGGCGGTGCAGAAGCAGGTCAGAGCCGTGGGGCGGGCTGTCTCCCACAGCCCTGAGGACTCCAGGAGAGGCCACTGCGGGTTTTATTGGGATTAGGAATTGGAGCCAAACGCAGAACTTCCCCGCTGGGGCGCGGGGCAGGGGCGGGCGGGACACAGGCCCCAGGAAGCGGCAACTCCTCCTCTCCTTCCGGTTCTACGAGAATCACGTGATCACGGCGGAAATTTCGGGAAATGCAGAAAAGTGGAACACTCAGAGCAGGCGTCCAAACCCCCTAACTCCAGCGTTCTTTCTTTTCCTTAGTGCAGTTTCATGTCGCAGCACTTTGGCCCCTCCAACGATGCCTTTGTCTTCACTTTCAGTGGCTCCAACATATTTCACTACGGGGTTTTCCTCCTTTTGTTGAACATCTAAGTAATTGGCTGGTGGCTGGTCCTACTCCAAACTGCTGCGAGGAACTTCTTTGACCAAAGTGTGTGTCCAGGCCCCCCACGGCGCCCCGAGGCTCGAGTCCCACGGGGAGACAATGACCAAGTCAGAAGATCTGAACACGTCAGGGGTTATGGGTCCGCTGTGCCGAGCCGACCCCACGGCCACGGCCACTCAGGATCTTTTAGAGTGGCAACATTTCCAAGTGAGTCAGTGCTGTGGTCAGCGGCAGCCGAGCCACTCCCCATCAGATCAATTCGAGAGGTGAGCCCCCGACCGGGCCTCAGCTCCGTGCCGGGGTCGAGGCGGGGGTCCCCGGGGCCTCTGCCGAGGGGCTGGGGTCACAGGCGGGCCACACACGGAAAATCCACAGGGGAGGGGACTCGATCTCAGAACAAAGGCTCACATGGCCGGTCCGCCCAAGCCTCTCCGTGGCCGCGCCTCAGAACTCTCTCCTCTCCTTGGTCCCCCCAAGTCCCCCAAAGTCCTCAGGACCTCCCAACAGCCCTTTTCCTTGGACACAGCCCTGGTCATCTCTGGGACATTGCTTGTGGCTCTGTCAGCCTCTGCCCAAGCCGGGAACCACCCAGGACTCCTGCACCCAGCCGTCGTCAGCCCGAGGGACCTGGCCCCCAGCCGCACGGGTCCCCCGTCACCAACGGGCACCAGCAGAGCAGGACGAGAGCAGCCCTCAGCCCTTGATTCGACGCTCCCCGCAGCCCCCGACGGCCGTCTGCACCGCCAGCACCGTGGCCCGAGCCCGCCTCACCCGGCCTGTCTCCGGCTTTCTCTTCCCGGGTCTACCTTCAGGGACCCTGGGACGCCGCGTGCGCCGTGCAGGACAGCCGTCCTCTCCTGGTGGCATCTCCAGTGAGCCTCCGCGACCCCCCCTGCTCAGCACCAAACATACTCGCCGTCCGGGGAGCAGACCTGGGCATGGGGGGGGCTCGCTTCGGGAGGGGTGGAGGGAGGGAGGGAGAGGACAGGAAGGGTCCAGGGGTGAAGTCAGGTGAAAACCAGAGTCAACCAGCACAGAGGGCAAGACATCACGGAGCCTGGGGGGCTGGGGCCGGAGGCAGGGTCACTGGGAGGGCCGATGCCTGTACAGAGCAACCGCCCGCAGGGTCCCAGGGACTTGGCCTCCCTCCTTCCCCGGACAGGTCGCTGTGAGCCATCAACACGTGGAGGCTGACCCCCCTAGAATGGTCCGTAACCCTCAACATTGCTGTGCGGAGGGGGCTCCCCGGAGTCAGTCGCTGGGAGCAGGGGCTCACTCCCTCATCCCTGGGCCCCGGGGCACTCGGGCAGGAGTCACGTGGTGGAAGTCAAAGTCACGAGCGGTGTTGGCACCGGAATGTTCCGGCGCAGAAAGAGGGAGGCTCTGGTTCTGGTCGCGTCTCTGGTGGGTGCTGGTCTCTGTCCCTGGCGGCTGCGTGACACCCCAGCTGTCAGTTCACCAGACGCCTCCAGGCCTCCGGCCTCATCTGACATCTCCGGGAGCTCGCGGCCCCGGGGGTGGAGGTGGGGATACAGGCGGGCATGTTTGCTTGTGCAGGAGTGTGGCACAGCCCGGCGCTGTGGGGGCCCTTGGGAGCCAAGTCAGAGGGCTCCTCTGCATCTGGAAGGTGAGCTCCATTCCTGGCTCGGCGCATCCAGTTGCAGCTGGTTCCTGCCTGGGGCGGGGGGGAGTTGGGAGGGTGCCGGCGGTTTCGTCACCCAAGACGGCCTGGCATTGGCCGGGCAGCAGGCACCAGGACCCACGCAGAATCAGAACCTCGGGCCGGGCGGGGGTGGGCTGAGGACAGGGCAGCTGCACGGAGAGTCGGGGGGCCAAGGGCCAGCTGGTGCCCCGCTTTCCTGCCTTCCCTGCTCTGGCCTCGCAGATCAGCGCGGC
>PJEM01021215.1:0-11723 GCA_004023845.1 Helogale parvula | reverse complement strand
CCACAAAACAAATAACCCAGTGAAGAAATGGGCAGAAGACATGAACAGACACTTCTCCAAAGAGGACATCCAGATGGCCTACAGGCACATGAAACGATGCTCAACATCACTCATCATCAGGGAAACACAAATCAAAACCACACTGAGATACCACCTCACACCAGTCAGAGTGGCTAAAATGAACAAATCAAGAGACTATTGATGTTGGCGAGGGTGTGGAGAGACGGGCACCCTCCTACACTGTTGGTGGGAATGTAAACTGGTGCAGCCACTCTGGAAAACAGTGGGGAGGTTCCTCAAGAAACTACCCATAGAACTCCCTTATGACCCAGCAATAGCACTGCTAGGGATTTACCCAAGAGATACAGAAGTGCTGATGCGTAGGAGCACATGTACCCCAATGTTCATAGCAGCACTGTCAACAATAGCCAAGACATGGAAAAAGCCTAAATGCCCATCACCTGATGAGTGGATCAAGAAGATGTGGTATATATACACAATGGAGTACTATATGGCAATGAGAAAGAATGATATATGGCCATTTGTAGGAAAGTGGATGGACCTTGAGGGTGTCATGCTAAGCGAAATAAGTCTGGCAGAGAAGGACAGATACCATATGTTTGCACTCATAGGTCTAACACAAAATTTTCAGAATGATCTAGCTTCAGGAAAAGCAAGCAGTTAGTAGTGCTTAAGAAAAATTGATTCAGGATCTAATGGATAGTTGATACCTGTCACAACACAGCATTTTATATACTGTTAAGTGAAACTGCAATACAATCTAAGTTTATTTTGGGAGTGTTTGCTGTATAATTGGATTTAATGAAATGTTTAGAGGTGCAGTAGGCATGACTTTGAGTAGATAATGAAAGAAAATGCAAAACGCTTATTGATTTATGATGCGGTTTCATCTTAGCTTGGGCAAACCATGCAGTATTTAACACATAGTAGCAGAATATTTACCATTGAAACTTGAAAAGATGTGAGTTCTTTGTGTGCAATCTTTCATTTATGCGTGTGAGAGGGTTTTCTTTCTTTTTTCTTTTTTTAATATTTTTACATTGTAGTACTTGTTTTGCTTGTTGGGGGTGTTTGCTTATTTAATACATTCCGTCAAGGACAGAAATTACATGCTGTTTTTTTTCCCCCTAGGAAGTGTGTCTTGGGTTTTTCCCTTATTATTTTCGTTACTTTTTTTCTTTTTTCCTCTTCTTTTTTTGGTGGTGGGGGTGGTTATGTTTAAATAAAGTTGCTTTTACAACACCAAAGACTTAATCATCCATTTCCTACATAAAAGGTAGCTACTTTTTTGCATGGACCTCCAGCATATTGTAGTATAGAGGTGGAATTTAAGGAAACGTACTAAGCAGGCTGTGTTTTAGCTTATGGGCAATTAATAAATTGTATCATGTATCTTGAATGTATCATAGATAAGCTGCTATATAATGATTGCCACTTCAGATAGCTGTGAAATTAGGTGATTAACTAGTTGTTACATAACCTTCTAATTTCTGTATAAGTCTAATTACATGAAGTAGAAGTTGGGATTTTGATTTTTTTACTTTGCTTTTCTGTTTGGAGTGTAATTGTAACTACTGTATTGTAAATGATGGAAAATAATTGCATATGTTAAAAAAATAAATTGTATTATATTAAAAATAAAGACTCATAGGTCTAGAAGAAATCTGGAGAGGCCAGCCAATCTCTCTCTTATGGCTTATTAATTAAGGAATAATATTCTGTATCCTTAAGAGGTGAACAAAGCTCTAAAAATGTTCTCTTATTTTTTAAAATTAAGAAATTTGCCTAATGATTAAAAAAAAAGAAACATTACTAAAAGGAAACATCAGGAGTATGAAAACTTCTGATGAAATCAACTTGACAGGATTCTTTTTCTTTTTTTTTTTTTATTGATTTTTGAGAAACAGAGGCAGACAGACTGTGAGCAGAGCTGGGGCAGAGAGAGAAGGAGACACAGCATCCGAAGCAGGCTCCAGGCTCTGAGCAAACCTTAGGCACAGAGTCTGATGCAGGGCTTGAACCCACGAACTGTGAGATCATGAGCTGAGCCAAAGTCAGACACTTAAGCAACTGAGCCACCCAGGCACCCCACAGCTTGACAGGATTCTTCATGAAGTCAGGCCAGAGTGATAAGATATCTAGAAAGGGGGGATAAGAAATCTGATCAGATATGGAGGCAGATCAGATACTCAGGGTTGGAGAATTTCACTAAGTGACTCAGCAGGATTATTTCTAAAACTGGGCCAAAACGACCAAGGACAGAGCCTAAGGTCAGGGCCTAGAGAGGAAGGCTAAGAGGACTGCATGCAAGTTTGGTTAAGGAGAGTCTGTCAGGGTGGGAAGAGGAGGGGGTTTTGTAATAAACAGTGAAATCTTTGGCAACTCTTCATTTTTCTGAGAAATCTGAAGTAATTATGTTAGTTTGAATAACAAAATCATGTTAGTAAATATAGCTGAAAATTATAATGTAATTAGTTCTATAATGTGTGGGAGTAGATGATTTCCATTTTCCAAACTTCTGTGAATGACAAAGGACTTCAACTCCCTCCATTTTGACTTTAGTCTGTATTTCCTAACTGGTTAAGGAATCCTTTTCGGTTTATCTCTTAACTGAGGTCAAAGACCCAGAGAACAAAACGTACCCTGATGGGAACTGAAACTTCCTCCTCACGCAATAAAGACTTTCCTGATGGCAGCAAGACTCTGTTTGATTGATACCAAGAAAATGATCCACTTGACCTTTACTTCCCACCTGCACATACCCACCATCCTTTATTCCATGCTTTCCTTATATAAACCTATAAGTATTTTTAGCAGTTTACTCAGTCTTTGACATGTTAGTCTGCTGCCTTCCTGGTGTTGGGTTCATTAAAGTAAATTTCTTTCTTGTTTCACCAGGATTTGTCTCTCTGCCTTGTATTTTGTCACTGGTAAGTGGCCCAACCTAGTCTGTTTGGAACCCCTCTAACCGGCTGCTCTTGCACTCTTGTGCCCAAGTTACTTAATAAGCACCATTTGGCAATCCAAATCAAGGGGGTGGGGGAATGAATAAATCTTTTTATGTTTCACTTTAGGGCTAATCTGACCTTGTATCCTAAAGTTGGATGTTGGGCCAAGTATCTCAAAACTCATTTTTTAAAAATGTTCATTTATTCGGAGGGAGGGGGGAGAGAGAGAGAGAGAGAATGAGAATGAGCAGGTAAGGAGGAGAGGGAGAGAGAAAGTCCCAAGCAGGATCTACACTGTCAGTGCAGAGCCCAATGTGGGGTTTGATCCCATGAACTAAGAGATTGTGACCTGAGCTAAACTCAAGAGTCAGATGCTTAACCAACTGAGCTACCCAGGTGCCCCTCAAAACTCATTTAAATTTTTTTATTTTAAAATATTATAAAAATGAGATAGCCCCTCATTTCAGAATGAAGATGCACTTTACAATTTTTTTTTTTTTTTTTAGGTTCAGGACCCAAGTCAGAACAGACAAAGGTCTAGCAGCAACATCCTTTAATAAAACATGACTGGGGTGCCTGACAGGTTCAGTCTATGGTCAGTGAAGAATTAAATAATGACACATTAGGAACATTGTTATTGGTTACGGGGTTATCCTCCTAGTATTCTTTGATTTATTCATTCTTCAAAAATAACAGTTCTATAATTTTAGATGTAACCATCTGATACAAAAAGCACTGTTCATAGGTGAAGTTTTATAAAGATGTGATTTTGTCAAGAGAAACTTGCACATGTAGATGGTAAAATTTAAAATGCACTGACTATAAAGAAAGTGGGCAGATTTCCAGGTTTTCCCAGCACAGTCTTTCCCAGTAAAAACTGCCAATAAAGAAATGAAAGAACTTCTTTCCACGCCCCCCCCCCCCATGGATGTCAATCTCCTTTTGCAGAACAAAAAGACTAGGATCCTTAATCATTATTATTATTCTAGCACTTAGGTAGAATCATGATTAAAATTTTATTTTAATACAGATTAAATACAGATTACTCTACTATAGCAAAGCATTTAGAGAACTCATTGTAATGCACAACTCTTTCAGGTTGCTCCCATTAGCTAGACACAATCATTGTCAATAAAAATGAGGAAGAAGCAAAATTTGGGTTTTGACATGTAAATGAGTACCATAAACTCCTCACTCCGCTTCAGAATTTATGTATCTCAGCTGTCACAATACCATTTCCTAACACAAAGTAGGTGTGTTGTGGCATCTCTTAGTATAGGGATGCTAAAGTTAAACAAGGTGTGTCATGTGACTGTACATGACATGCAAAATATTCACCTAGGCTATTACTTGAATCTAAAGGATTTAGAAGGACAGGCCTGAGAGCAAAAGAATTATGCTAAATCAGAACTATGGTCCATTGAGTATAGCAGTGAGTAGCCAACAAAATTTTCAAATAACTTTCAGGAGAATAGGTTTTTCCTTTCTCAAACTATGTTGAAGGTTAGACTCACAGGGCATCAGATGCATGGAGATAATATGTATGAGGAAAAATAATCAAGTTTCAGACTGGGTTTCCTAGTGAGTCACTCTGGTTATTTCCTATAACCATCTTTTGTAGAGGATTTTATTATAAGAATTTAATATGGGCACCTGGGTGGTTCAGTCAGTTTGAGCGTCCGGCTTCAGCTCAGGTCATGATGTTGCAGTCTGTGGGTTTGAGCCTCATGTCAGGCTCTCTACTGACAGCTCAGAATCTGGAGTCTGCTTCAGATTCTGTGTTTCCCTCTCTCTCTGCCCCTCTCCTGCTTGCTCTCTGTGTCTGTCTCTGAAAATAAAATAAACACATAAAAAAGTTTAAAAAAAGAATTTAATAAATGAGAATATTAAAGTTCAAAGAAGTTAAGAAACTATCCAAGGTTTCAAAGTGACTAAGTGGCAGAGGAAGGATACAAATCACATTTGTATTTTTCACTAGGAATTCCCCAATTTCCTCCTTAAAATTATTTTTATCAAGAATGGTCTTCTGTGTCATCTTAATGTCACTGAAACTTAGTTTCTCTATGAAATATCTTTATAAATATCTAATATCTATATCTTTTCCCACAAAATTGTCCCTAACTCCCTACAAATTAATTAATGCTTCTTCATGGTAATCTTGATGCAGGGTCATAGAGTGCAACAGTCAAGAAGGAATTCTTGAGATATTTATGGTTCAAATTAGTACGTTTATTTAAGTAGCATGGGGACAGGGCCTATGGGCAGACAGAGTTGCATTTTTTTGCTGCATGAGGCTGGTGGTTATATACTTAGTAATTAAAGAGAAGGGGCCATGCAGGGAGTGTCAGATTACAAGTGTCTTTGACTTTTTACTCATAAAACTACTTTTGCAAGATTCCTCATGTGCTTATTGTTCAGTTCGATATTAACTATTGGAGAAATATACTGGCAGTCATGAGACCCGTAGAGAATATACCAATCCACATGTGTTTGATCCTTATTGAAACTATGCAGGCTTTAGGTCAGCCTTCTGGGCTTAGGTAAACCTTTTTCTGCTTCTGTTTCTTATATTCCTAATATTAAACACATTTCATAGTAGTTAATTTTTCTACCTATCGCCCTCACTAGAGATTGTGTTCTTTCATGGAGGGAATAGTCAGTCTCAGTCCTTAATCATGGTTACACTCTAGTTGGCTAACATAGTTTTGTCATATAGTAGGTGCCCAATAGATGCACAACTTATGAATGGATGAACTAATGTCAGAATTATATTGGTGGAAAAAGTATACCAATTTTATTAGCTGTGGTAAATTTTACCTTCTTGGTTTCAAAATGTGAAATATCATAATTCATTTGGTTTCATCAAAACTTATATGACTTATCAGTTTCCCTTTTAGTTACACTAGGACTCACTTGGTCCCTGTCCAGATTGGTATGAATCCGTGTTACTCATTCATGAATACTTTGTTATTTAATTCCAGCCTATATCAAACTTTCTTATCCTTAGCCTGCCACAGCACATGTAATTTCCAACAATCTAGGGCTTGATATTCATGACCATGTGCTATTTTTAAATATGTATTTTTGTGTGGATGGGTATACTTTTTTAGTATAGATGGAATGAAGAATGAGTCAGGTTGAGTACTGAGTGTTCTTACCAATAATTATGAGCAGAATGCTGTAGGATTGTATCGACTGGTAGTGTTAACTTTATCATTAGACACATTTTGATATTCAGTTTATTTTATTAAGGCAAATGAAAATCTCTTGAGCCTCACCTTTCCTATACAAAAATAGATGTGGGGGAGAGTAATTGCAGTTCAGAATTGTCTGGGAAATTAAATAATAGAATGCATTTGAAACTCTGTATCACACAGATGGTACTCCATGTTAGATTCCTTTCTCCCATTTTCCCCCCATTTAAAGAGGTCTCTTCAGAATTTATCTACAATAGGCTTTGTGGTAGGAGAAGCCCAAATAAGTATTTTTAATGTTTTTCTGTTTTTGTTTTTAACTTTTTCATTTGACTCTACACACTGTTGAATTATTGATATTCTCCTCACTTTCATTTTTCCCCTCAAAAGTTTATATCAAACATGCTCTCTGGGTCACTAACTAGAGCTGGGCCAGATTGAACAGGTGGGAGGCTTAGGTTCTGTTCTTCCTGCTGTTGTTCCTTCAATATTTCTTTCTTTGAACAGATTCCCATGAATTGTCTCATTTGTACTCCATGTTCTAGTTCTCTTTCCCTGCTCTTCATTTATCTGTTTAGGTGCCTGAAAAGTCTCCTTAAAACAACCCTGACTTTTTCACAGCTTTCTCTCAGCATGTGCCCTGCATTTGCAAACAAGGAAAACTACTTTGATTTTCAAAAACAAAGTGGTACAAGTCACAGCACGATTATCATGTGTAGCTCCCAGTCTTGCTCAGAGGCACCAGGCTTACACTGCCTGAGCAACTTCAGACCTTCCTTCAGGCCAGCTAGGTGATAACTTCCAAAATGGTTCAAAGGCATGTTGTCTTAGCTACATTGTGCCAAAATTTCCTCACTTTTACATAAGGCAAATCTAAAGGATTTGAGATTTTTCCTGGCTTTCAATTTTTTATGATCTTCAAGTTTATGCTCTGGAAATTGAGAAGACACAAAGTAAGAGAAATTTTGTTGCAGGAGAAGGATGTGATTCCAAAAATTGGGCAGAGAAATTTAATTAAAACTGTTTCTATTTGTTTCTATGTGTGTTTAAACTTTGCAGTCTAGTTATTATTACAGTTGGCTATCCCAGAAGATGTTATTTCCTTTACAAGCAGAAAATGCATCTTATTAAGCAAGCATAGTTAGCATGTGTAATGGATCAGGTAAAAAAATTACCCCTCATGGAAGCCTAGGGTTCAAGGTCTGACACATGATGTGCACTCATTTTCCCACTGTTATTATGTTCCAACTACCAAATATAGTTCATAGTAAGTACTGAAAAACTAGTAGTAAATGATTGAATCAATGAACCTAGAAACTGGCATTAAACCACAATATGCCTTTTTGCTTACATATGTTTTAGGAAATGTTAACCCCCCCCCCCCAAATCATTGAAGTTACTTAAAGTACCCTGATAGGAAAAGATTGAATTAGTCTGAACCACCTAGTTGAACCTTGTATGTTTTAGATATAAGTCACAAATAGTAGCAATGAAACCTAGAAAAGTTGGAAAGGACTCGATGACTTTCTTTTTTCATGTAAGATATTTACTCTTAGTTTTTGTCCCTGACTGCCCTGTAACTTCAGCAACATCAGAGTAAAGAAAATTTACTCTCACCTGCTGTGTACCAAACTTTTTTTATGTAAGCCATAGGAAGTCCGCAGATTGTACAAACATTCTTTAAAATGGCACCATGCTGACCCAACACACTGACTTACAGCCTCTCTCAGGAGTGTACTGACTGTCCTACTGGGATGCTTTAAAGGGCCACATACAAATCATAAAGGCTGGAAGTGGCTCATTACAAACCACAGTGAATTATTTACATGTTACCAAATATGCTCAGTTACCAAAATGGGATACCAAGTCATAAAAAAAAAAGGCAATACCTCTCAATTAATTATCTTCCAAGTCTACAAATGGAGGAAAAAAGGTAAATTTTTATGCAGTTGAAGTATCTAAGTCTTAGTGATGTTTTAAGCTACTTTTCTTAATAATCCAAAAATTACCAGTGAAAGATGATTGCATGTAGAAAACCTACTTAGGAAAAACAAGTAGTGTTCAATGTAAGTTATAGTTTAAAAATAATACATAGAAGCTGACAGACACTAATTAAAATTTTTGCTTCACTTGATTTTAAAAAGATAACTTCTATAGATAGAACTGATATAATTGAAATAACACAACACTATCAGAAATTGGTAGTGTTTCTAATTTTCTAAAACTAACAAAATAGTAGAATGACAAATCAAGAAAACAATTCCATTTATATTTGCACCAAAAAGTATAAAATACCCAAGAATAAACTTAAACAAGGAGATTAAAGACCTGTACTTTGGAAACTATAAAACATGGATGAAAGAAATTAAAAATGATGCAAATAAATAGAAAGATATTCCATGCACAAGAACTGGAAGAACTGATATTGTTAAAAAGTCCGTACTACCCAAAGCAATCTACAGACTCAGTATAATCTCTATCAAAATACCAACAGCATTTTTCACAAAATTAGAAAAATAATACTAATTGTATGCAATTACAAATGACCCTAAATAACGAAAGCAATGTTAAGAAAGAACAAAGCTGGAGGTATCACAATCCCAGATTTCAAGATGTACTGTAAAAAGGTATTAGTCAAAACAGTATGGTATTGGCGTAAAACAGACACATAGATCAATAGAACAGAATAGAGAGTCTGAAAATAAATTCACACTTCTATGGTTAATTAGTCCTCAACAAAGAAGGTAAGAGTATATGATATGAAACATATGGTTTCTTTAATAAATAGTGCTGGGAAAACTGGACCACTTTCTAACACCATACACAAAAATAAACTCAAAATGGATGAAAGATCAAAATGTAAGTCCTGAAACTGTAAAAATCCTAGCCAAAAAAATGCAGTATTTTTTTGATATTAGCTATGGCAATATAATTCTACATATGCCTCCTCAGGCAGGAAAAAAACAAAAGGAAAAGTAAACTCTTGGGACTACATCACAATAAAAAGCTTTCACACAGTGAAGGAAACTATCAACAAAATGATTTAGACAACTTACTGAATGGAAGGGAGAAAATATTTGCAAATGATATATCTGGTAAGGGGTTAATATCCAAAATATATAAGGAACTTATACCACTCAACAGCATAAATACAATTCAGTTAAAAAATGGGCAGAGAACCTGAATAAACATTTTTCCAAAGCAGACATACTAATGGCCAACAGACACATGAAAATGTGCTCAACATCACTAATTACCAGGAAAATGCAAATCAAAACAATGAGATATCACTTTACACGTGGCTAGAATAAAAGAATGGCTAAAATAAAACACAAGAAATAACAATGTTGTTGAGGATGTGGAGAAAAAGGAACGTTAGTGTACTGTTCATGGGAATGTAAATTGGTACAATCAATGTGAAAAATGCATTACAGAGCTTCCTCAAAAAATTAAAAATTGAAATACCAAATAATCCAGTACTTCTACTACTGGGTATTTTACCCAAAGAAAACGAAAACATTAATTCAAAAAGATATATTCACTACTATGTTTGTTGCAGCATGTTTTACAATAGATAATATATGGAAGCATCTAAGTATCCCTCAATCAATGAATAGAGAAAGAAAAGTGGTGTTCACACACATAATGGAATATTATGCAGCCATAAACAAGAATGAGTTTGTGGCATTCGTAACAACATAGAGGGATTTAGGGCATTATGGTATGTGAAATGAATCAGACTTAGAAAGACAAATATATGCTTTCACTCATATACGGGGTCTAAAAAATAAAACACAAAAGGCAAAATCAGACTTATAATAAATACAGAGAACAGACTGATGGTTGCCAGCAGGGAGGTGTGTGGAAGGATTGGCAAAATAGATGAAGGAAGTGGGAGACACATATTTACACTTATAGAAAGAATAAGCACAGGAATAAAAGGCACTAGTCAATCTAGTGTTGTATGGTGACAGATGGGAGGTATACTGGTGGTGAGCACAACATAACATATAAATTTGAATCATTATGTCATATGGCTGAAAGTAATGTAACACTGCATCTTAACTAGGCTCAAAAAAAAGGCTTGTGATTTGTGAGCACACATTCTGGTAGAAACACAAATAGTGTCCCTCGTACAGGATGAAAGGAAGGTTGTTGTTGTTTTTTATAAGGAAATTAATAAACTCAGGTGTGTTCCAAAGGCTCACCTTGAATAATGAAAGATATTGGCTTGACTCACTTGCTTTTGTTATTATCATGGTTTACTTTCCTATATGACTTTAGTGGGAACACTCCTAACTCTCTGTTTCACTCCTAACTCTCTTAGTTTCCTTACTTCTGAAATGGATGTATTATCTTTCTGCATTTGCCACAGGATATGTATATTATACAAGATAATGCATATTAAAGCAGTTGGAAAATAAAATAGTGTACATATATTAGTATGCATATTTTTATGTTAGTATACTATATATCAGTGAAGGTTATCTTGAAGTTCTACTTTGAAAACCCTTAAAAACAAGCAAATCCTAACACAGAAGACATTGTCTAGTCTTCTAAGAACAGGTAATCAAATAAAGAGAAGGGATACAAAACAAATAAATATAGTATATTAAGCTTCAATTGCTAGATACGAAATTGACAGACTTAACAGCTGAAAATAATACATATTTATTTGCTCAGAGTTTATGAGTCACAAAGTGGCATAACTTAGTTGGATCTTAAGCTTAGGCTCTCACAAGACTGCAAATGATGTTATGGCTATAGAACTGGTTTGATCTAAGGCTCACCTGATAAAAAATTTCCCAAGCTCACTCAAGTCTTTGGCAGAGTTCATTTTCTTGTGGTTTTAGGCATATATGCTTCAGTTTATTGTTGGCCATCATTCTTAGGATGCTCTCAGCTCCTAGAAGCTATTTGGAGTTGCTTGTCAAATTGGCCTTCAATCTTAAAAACTAAAAAAGAAAAACATACTCCATAAATATTAGTGCCAATACCTTACATGATACAATAACATAAAGTACATGTAATCACTTACATCTTAACCACATTTACCGTATCCTTTTGCCTACAAGCTCACAGTTTCCACGTATACTCCAGAGCAGAGATAATCATATGGAGTGTGATGAACTTCATCGGGATGAGCGTTAAGGGAGACTAGCTTCAGAGTCTGTCTACCACACATGGTGCAGCCTGAGGTTGAGTGTATGTTGTCAGTAGGGATTATTCTGTGAAAGTAATATAGGAGGTGATTCCCTCCTAATTAAACACAGAACTTTGATTATATTGTCACATTCTTTTGTGATCCAAGATAAATCACTTCATGTGAAATATGCTCATCAGAGTGTTCAAGGATGTCTGCCCTTGTGCATGCACACACATGCACATGTCTGTAACAACAGGATGCTCCTCAAATATAAGAAAGAGTATGGAAGATATTTGATTACTCTTCTGTTTTCAGTAATAAGACAAAAATGATGTTAATTATTAATTGGCTAATATAAGTTTAAGCCAATATTTTTTGCCTCTATTAAAAGAACAAAACAAGCATTTGTATTTC
>PJEM01021214.1:0-11727 GCA_004023845.1 Helogale parvula | reverse complement strand
TACCCAAAGATGTGAAAGACCTGTATGCTGAAAACTATAGAAGACTTATGAGAGAAATTGGAGAAGACACAAAGAAATGGAAAAACATTCCGTGCTCATGGATAGAAAGAATAAACATTGTTAAAATGTCATTATTACCCAAAGCAATTTACACATTCAATGCAATCCCCATCAAAGTTGCACCAGCATTCTTCTCAAAGCTAGAACAAACTATCTTAAAATTCATATGGAACCACAAAAGACCCCGAATAGCCAAAGTAATATTGAAGAAGAAAACCAAAACGGGAGGCATCACAATCCCAGACTTTGGCCTCTACTACAAAGTTGTCATCATAAAGACAGTAGGACATTGGCACAAAAACAGACACATGGACCAATGGACTAGAAAATAGAGAGCCCAGAACTGGACCCACAAGTGTACGGCCAATTAATCTTTGACAAACCAGGAAAGAGTGTCCAATGGAAAAAAGACAGCCTCTTCAACAGGTGGTGTTGGGAGAGCTGGACAGCAACATGTAGAAAAATGAAATTAGACCACTTTCTGACACCATTCACAAAAATAAATTCAAAATGCATAAAGGATCTGAATGTGACACAGGATACCATAAAAACCCTCCAGGAGAAAGCAGGAAACAGCATCCTTGACCTCAATCGCAGCAATTTCTTCCTCGACACATCTCCAGAGGCAAGGAAATCAAGAACAAAAATGAACTACTGGGACCTCAACAAGATAAAAAGCTTCTGCAAGGCAAAGGAAACAATCAAGAAAACTAACAGGCAACCGACAGCATGGGAAAAGATAGTGGCAAATGGCATATCAGATAAAGGGCTAGTATCCAAAATCTACAAGGAGCTCACTAAACTCCATACACGAAAAATGAATAATCCAGTGAAGAAATAGGCAGAAGACCTGAATAGACACTTCTCCAAAGAGGACATCCAGATGGCCAACAGGCACATGAAACGATGCTCAGCATCACTCATCATCAGGGAAATTCAAATCAAAACCACACTGAGATACCACCTCACACCAGTCAGAGTCGCTAAAATGAACAAATCAAGAGACTATAGATGCTGGCGAGGATGTGGAGAAACGGGCACCCTCCTACACTGTTGGTGGGAATGCAAACTGGTGCAGTTGCTCTGGAAAACAGTGTAGAGGCTCCTCAGAAAACTATCGATAGAACTCCCTTATGACCCAGCAATAGCACTGCTAGGGATTTACCCAAAGGATACAGAAGTGCTGATGCATCGGGGCACATGTACCCCAATGTTCATAGTGGCACTTTCTACAATAGCCAAATCATGGAAAGAGCCTAAATGTCCATCGCCTGATGAGCGGATCAAGAAGATGTGGTGTATATATACAGTGGAGTATTACATGGCAATGAGAAAGAATGAAATCTGGCCATTTGTAGCAACGTGTATGGACCTCGAGGGTGTCATGCTAAGCGAAATAAGTCAGGCAGAGAAGGATATATACCATATGTTTGCACTCATAACTCTTAACAGGAGAAACCTAACAGAGGACCATGGAGAGAGGAAGAGGGAAAGAGAGCTGGGGAGAGTGAGGGACACAAATCATGAAAGGCTATTGAGTACGGAAAACGAACGATGGACTGAAGGGGAAGGGGGAGGGAGGGAGGAGGTGATGGTCATGGTGGGGGGCACTTGTGGGGCGAAGTACTGGGTATATTATGGAAACCAATTTGAAAATAAACTATTAAAAAAATTTTTCCCTCACATTTCCTTGGCTCATATTCTGCTGGAGCCTCTCGTCCTCAACTGCACTGCTCTTTGGCATTTTCCAGATATTCTAAAACCATCCCTCCCATGTGTGGGACAGCATCTTCTCTCAGGCCGGTTGAAACCGTTCTTTCTTTTCCTTCGGTGTTTCCCCTTTTGTTCCTGTGGGCGGACTGTGGGAGGCGTCAGGGGAGCTCTGCAGCCTTTTCTTCTAAGCACCTGAATCCTTGCCTGTCCGCTCTGCAGACAGAGTGCAGGAAGATGGCGGACGGGCTGTCACAGTTGGAACACGACATTGAGACCATCATCAACATCTACCACCGGTACTCTGTGCGGCAGGGGCACCCAGACAGGCTCAACCAGAGAGAACTGAAACAGCTGGTGAAAGAAGAGCTGCCAAATTCTCTCAAGGTAGGCTGGGCTCCTGGCGGGCCTGAAGCAGCCTGGAGACAGGCTGGGGTAAGGATGGAGGATGGGGTGCAGTCTGCACTGGTCAAGGAGAAAAGTCTAGAGCCTTCAGCCCAGCCTCCCTGTCACTAGAGTTACTTCAAGTTAGACAGCAGACAGGATTGAGAAAGACTGACTGACAGATGAGTGCTGTGTGCAGGGCCCTGTCCTGGGCAGGGGCGCGCAGTGGCAAACAGGGACCTGCTGTCTATAACACATAGCAAAGATGTTGGCCAGTCAAGAGCACGGGAAAATCCATTGCCAGTAAGTCCCCCAAAGAATATAAGAGAGAGCTCTGTGGGTGACATGGGCTGGGTGAAGACAGCTGATTATTTGGGTGGACATGAAGGGCCCCTCCAAGGGGATGATTTTGAGCTGACACCTGAATTGAGGAGGGAAGCGACTGAGGACAACCCTTGGCAGGAGCTGAGCAGACCCCAAACCTCAGCTGGTGTCAAGGGTTGAGGGGCCTTTCTAACCTAAGTGTCCATGAAAATACAGACACTACATGTAGGAAGCACCCAGCGAGCAGTGGCATGCACAGAGCACTCAGTAACATGTTCATTTACTCTCTGATCTGAAAATAAGAGTCGATTCTAGGAAAAAGGATTAGTTCCACTTGATCTTTCAGTTCTCTTTATAAGTTTATGGACTTGGGGGACAGAGGCCTGGACCAAGAAGGGTGAGACGCCTTAGTTCCAGCCTCAGTTCTATTCCTAGAACCAGTGGTAGCCTTCCCCGAAGCCCGCCCCACTTCAGTAGGCAGTACTGGGGACTCTGCCCTGGGTCAAGGTGCATGAGACACTGGGAAGAAGGTACTGGGTCAGGATAAACAAGAAAGGATACAGTCAAGAGTTTGTAGGGTCAGGTTCTCCTTGGTGTGACTCCTATGCCTGCCCCACCACCCACCTCCCTCGTCCTCTGCCAGAAGCGGAGCGGTAGTCCAGGAGGAGAAGCTGGGACCCAGCCAAGCAGCTGCTCCAGAGTGAGTGCTCTGGTTGGCCATGGGAGAAGCGCTGAAAGAGGTCTGTGTGGGAACACCACAGGAGTGGGAAGGGCCTGGGAGGAGAGCTTGGCACCCCTAGAGTCCCAGGAGGGGACGTGGCAGAGCTACCCCAGCCAGTGGCTGGAACCAACTGAAGCTCTCTTCTGGCCTGCCTGGACCCTCCCTGCCCTGGCTGCTTCATCACACCCTGTGGGGTCAAAGGAGAACCAACACTGCTCTCTGTCCCCACAAGATATGAACCATCTTGCTTTCCTCAGGGGTTTGCCCATTGTGCAGGTTGAGATGCAGATGCGTGTCCCAAATGAGTGACCTAGAGAGGGAAGGGGGGGGGGAAAGGGGAGGGAGCAGGATGGGAAAGTGGAGGGACTGGGACAGGGCAGGGCTCATTTCTACTCTGCAGCTCCCAAGCCTCCTCAATGTGCAAAAATCGGGTGTCCTATTCTAAGTCATTTTCCTCAAGTCTTCGGAAGATACCAAATCCATCTGTTAGACTTGTTCTAAAGACCAAATGAGGTGACATTTCTATGCGCACTAACTGAGGTGACATTTCTATGCGTACTAACTGTGTGACCTCAAGCACGGCACTTGACCTCAGACCTTCTGTAAACGGAGGTGACTGTGGTGCTCAGGTCGCATGCAGGCTAAGTCAGCAAGCTTCTAGGGCATGCTCTGCACATGCTACCCTGTGGGCATCAGTCGATGGTCATTTTTAATTTTATAACTGAGGCCCAGGAACCAGGCTTCCTTGTACCTTTGCCTAGGGTCATTTGCTGTGCTCCCTGTCCCTAACGCTGGCGACACCCAGCCCTGACTACTGTGTCACCCCTGCCCACAGAAGCAGAAGAAGAATGACAATGCAATAAACAAGATCATGGAGGACCTGGACACAAATGGAGACAAGGAGCTGAGCTTCGAGGAGTTCACCATCCTGGTGGCCAGGGTCACGGTAGCCTGCCACGAGGAGATGCACAAGAACGCCCCGGAAGGAGAAGGCCACGGCCATGGGCCAGGCCTTGGGGAAGGTAGCCAGGGCAATGGCCACAGCCATGGTGGCTACGGCCACAGCCACTAATCAGGAGGCCAGGACACCCTTCCCCGCCCAACTAGGGCCACGGGGTAGCCATGCCAAACTGCCTTAGCTGGGAGACTGGGAACAGGGAGCAAAATAAAGTCTTCCTCCAAGCCAGCACTCGTGTGCTTCTTCCAACTCCCCCTTCTCAACCTGTCCTTCTGAGGACCTGGGTGTTACATGGCCCTGCCCCTTAACCGGAGCTCAACTCCTTCATTTGGTAATAACAGAGTGAGAAACCACAATATGTGTGTCCTGAGCTCCTTGGGCTCACTGCCCTATTTCCTCCCCTCTGACCTCAGGCCCCGTGGCTCAGTCCAGTCACCCCACCCCAGCTCAGAATTTCCCTGTACTGCCCATCAAATTGGCCCTTGTTTACATAGAAAACAAAAGGGGAGATGTCCGTTCCCCTCGACATGCCAGCAACCCCCTACTCAGCCCTGACCACCCGCTTCCCCCAGTGCTGTCCAACACCTTCCACAAACATCTGTCTCCTAAGAGAACCTTATTTCTCTGGAAACGGTCCAGAGGTGCACCTATAGGCCACATCTGTGGAGGAATACTTGTATTGGGTGTATTTACTCACAAAATTGGTTTTGAATCCATGGGAGCAAATCAGTGTCTTTTCATAGACCTAGCCTCCTCACCATGGACGGACCCTGGGGCAGGAGGATGAGAGGGAGAGTCTGGCCCCCCACCCATCCAGCCCCAGCAGGATGGAGAGAGAAAGCTCCTGCCTCCTTATTGGAAGAATGAGTTCCAATCACGGCCCGGCAGCTGTAAGGCTCAACCACCACCATGAGGAAGTTGGACTTTGGGTCCAGGGAGCCTGTTGGGCCTGAGGGTTCTGATTCTAAGCCTTAAGGGAAAGCCGACCTCCCTGAGGTTCCTGCAGCCCCCAGTCGGGGGCTGAGAGTCCAGCCCAGCCGGGGCATTTGCTCCCAGTCACAAAAACAGAACCGGGGCTTGGCTGGCAGCTTCCCCGTGGCTGCTGCTGAAGCTGCTGTTCCCGCCTCAAGCAGCCTCCACGCCCAGCCTCTCATTTCAGAGACTCTCAGATGACTCCTCTGCCACTTCTGGCCTGAGCGCTTCACCATGAAGTCCCTTTCCCACCAGGCTGGGGTTGGTCTTCTGAAAACCAGAGCCCAAATCAGGGGTGTGTGCCCTGCCCTGTCCTTGCAGCAGAGAGAACACTCTGAGAGGTCTAGGATTTGGGGAGCTGGAAAGAGATCGACAGTCATCTTTCCCCAACAAATGAAGGGAGTGAGACACAGAGTGGAGAAGAGACCAGTCCAAGGCCATAAAGTGACGGAGCTGGTCAAGAGACTGCAGAAAGGGAAAGGCCTTGAATCCCATCCTCTTCAGGGGCTGGATGTTCGAGCTCCTACCCTATGCTGAGCTTGGGGAGAGATGCAAGTCAGGTTCCACGTTCCCACACTGCTCGACTGTAGCCAGTTCCCAGGCTGTCTGCCAGTGGACTGTGCAGGTTTCTGCCTTAAGGGCCCAGGGGCCTCTGCTATGGGCACAGGGATTTAATGTCTCCCACTTGAGAGTGTTTCCACGGGCTGTTTCAGGCTGTGAGCTTGGGGAGCACAGTTCTTTTTGACTTGTTTTTGGTTTTGGTTTTGGTTTATTTATTTATTTTTTGAGAGAGAGCACGTAAGCAGGAGAGGGAGAGAGACAGGGAGAGAGAGAATCTCAAGCAGGATCCACACTGTCTGCACAGAGCCCAATATAGGGCTCAATCCCACCAACATGAGATCATGACCTGAGCCGAAATCAAGTGTTTGGCACTTAACCTACAGAGCCACCCAGACACCCCAAAGAGCAGAGTTTAGAAGTCCCGAGTCCCTTCCCTGCCTGACCTAAGGAGACAACAGCTCAGGAAACTCACCTCTGAAAGCCCTTCTCCCTGACCCTCATGTCCAGGTAGAGGTCACCTTCTGGATGTAGCTTGTTAGGGGAAAGAGAACTAGGGATATGGGAGACCCAGGGATACCCCAGGTAGGGCAGGTGCCCCACACCCTCTACCAACCCTCACTTTTCACTATAAATGTGTGTGACTCTGCCATAAATGTGTGTGACTCTGCCTCCCCACTAGACTGTGAACTCCATGAGGGCCAAGTGTCTGCTTACCTCTGCTCTCGTGGGCGGTGTGGAGAGAAGGAGGAGGAGATGCCAGGATTAAAACTGGCAGATGGAAGGCTTCTGGATGTCATCACAGAGTCTCACACTGGAAGGTAGCCTTTATCTGTTGCACACTAGAAGCTTCCGTTTGCAAAAAAAGGGATTTATCTTGAAAATATTTTGAAAATTGTTGCTTAAACCCAACCTGCCTCACCCCTGTATTTGATTGATTCTCCCCAACATCCCTGATAATGGTGACTCAGGCTGAACTCTTCCAAGTAAGGGAATATTCTAATGTGGCACCTAGAAAGTTCTTCATCAACACCAAGCCTCCTGTGCCTGCTGGGCATTAACCCTAGTTTCCCTCCCACATCCTTAGGGACACAGAATAAATCTAACCCCCTCCATCTATGCAGCCACCCACCCACTTTTTCAAAGTATTTCCCATAAATAGCATCTAAGCCTTCTCCAGCCTCTGTTCTTTTGCACCAGGAATGCTCTCACCACCCTGGTGTCTCTGGCAAGTCTCTTAGCACCTGCGAAGGCCCAGAGCCTGTCACTGCTTTCACAAAGATGTCCCTGACCACCACTTTCTATAAATGTATAGGGTCTTACCCCTCCTACCATTGCACTTCTAATACAGACTTGTAACCCCTTATCAAGTCTGATGATGGTCCTGAAGGCAGAAACTATGGCTGAGTTGCCCCAAACCCCCAGGTGCCAGAATGAGCATTCCAGATGAGCAAGTGAAGGTAGGGTGGTCCTAGGACCCTGTGGAGCCATAGAGATTGCTGGAGAGGGCAACTGAGGGGCAGGAGGCAGGGGACAGAGGTTCATAGATGCCAAGAGTTCTCCCCTTCCCTCCTTTCTCAGCTAGCTCGGTCTGAGAGTAAGACATGGTTCTAGACCCCAGGGGAAGGTCTAGCAGTAAGCCACTTTTACAGAGCCGTATGGGGTTTTCTTCAAACGTAGTTTAAGAGAGCTAATAAAGGTGATTTAGCCTCTGCCATCCCACTAGCCCCTTCCATTCCTAAAAGCTCATTCTGTAAATGATCCTAAAAGTTGTATGGAACTACAAAAGACCATGAATAGCCAAAGTAATCTTGAGAAAGTATAACAAAGCTAGGGCTCCTGCGTGGGTCGGTTGATTAAGCATCCAACTACAGCACAGATCATGATCTCAGCTCATGAGCTCAAGGCCCACGTCAGCCTCTGTGCTGCTGGTGCAGAGCCTGAAGCCTGCTTCAGATTCTGTGTCTCCCTCCCTCTCTGCCCCTCCCCAGCTCGCACTTATCTCTCTCTCTCCCAAAAACAGATTAAAAAAAAAATTTTTTAAGAAAAACAAAACTGGAGGTATCACAATCCCAGATTTCAGGCTAGACTGCAAAGCTAGTAATCCAAACAGTGTGGTATTAGCCCAAAAATAGACACATGGGGCACCTGGGTGGCTCAGTTTGTTGAGCATCCGACTTCAGATGAGGTCATAATCTCATGGTTCATGAGATGGAGCCCACACTGGGCTCTGTGCTGTCAGCGCAGAGCCTGCTTCAGATTCTCTGTCTTCCTCTATCCCTGCCCCTCCCCACTCTCAAAAATAAATAAACATTTAAAAAATAGACACATAGATCAGTGGAACAGAGTAGAGAGCCCAGAAATGAACCCATGATTATATAGCCAATTAATCTATGACAAAGGAAAAAGAATATACAATAAGTGAAGAGTAGTCTCCTCAACAAATGGTGCTAAGAAAACTGGAAAGTCACATGCTGAAGGATTAAGTTTTTCTAACTTTCTTAATACCATAGGCAAAAATAAACTCAAAATGGATTAAAGACCCAAATGTAACACCTAAAACCATAAAATTCCTAAATCGTGGGCAGCAAACTCTTGTACATTGGCCTTAGCAGTATTATTTTGAGTGTGTCTCCCTAGACAAGAGAAGCAAGCACAGAAGTAAGCTATTGGGACTTCAACAAAGTAAAGAGGCTTTGCACAGTGAAGGAAACAATCAACAAAACAAAGGCAACCTACTGAATGGTAGAAGATGTTTGCAAATTATATATCTGATAAGGGCTTAATACCTAATATACAGGGGGTGGCCTGGGTAGCTTCTGGGAGCCGCATTGGCCTTGCTGGATGATACAGTCACAGTGAGGAAATGGCAGATGGTTGCCCAGCTCCTGCTGGTATCTCCTACTACTACTGTTTATGTTGAAAATAAGCCTGTTGTCATTAATTAGTCCTTACAGCATTCCAAATCAGACTGATATTCCCCACACAGTTACCACATAAGAAAAAACATTTTCCTGTCCCTGCATAAGAGATTTTAGATTAAAACATTATAAATATTGACAAAAGGCCCTTCTAATGAGTCTTGCAGACCCAAAACATAGACTTAAAGGGGTTAAAACCACAAAAATTGCACTTAAGTCTGGCCCAGAGAAATTTGGAGTTAAAAAATAATTACAAGGTCAAAAACATAGTCCATTTGAGTCTGGTCTGAAGAAAATTGGAGCCTAAGTTGGAGGTGAGTAGTGGAAAACAAGGACAGAACATAGCGCCTCCCCAGGGTCCACATTCTACCTCATACTGACTTCAGTTAGGAGGATGGATAAGGATGTGAAAACACCAGGTCCAAGGCCAACACACATAGGGCCCCATTGCGCTTGGTCAAAGAAAGGGCCTCCTCAAACAACTTGTTAGCAAGCATTCTTCTTCTTGTGGTTTGTGAGCCTAATGAAATGGCTCCTGGCCTGTGTACACCTTGATCTTTGTTTTTATCTTAGCTTTACTGGCTTAAATGGTATGTATGTTATCCTGTCCTTTGCTGAAGACATCCTGTTAACTTCCTGGTTGTGAGATTTGCTCAACCTCACTGTAAGTGCTTTGCATGACTTGGTTGTAACTTGTTAATCAAAAACAAAGTCATAATTACTGGCAGAAAAACAAGCCGGACATAATGAAACAGGTTTGTCACTTTCTTAATCTTGAGGACTGAGGCAGAAATGAATGAGATGGTTCTCTGTATACTTTTGATGATTAAAGCTCTTACCCTTAAAAAATTAGTCATTATAAAAATTTTTCTATTTTTCTAATGTCATCACTTCCAATGATTAAAGCATCTTATCACTATGAATTAGTCACTGTAAACAATTCCTGTTTTCTGATGTCATGTTATTGCTTGATCGATAAAAAGAGACACCAAAGCGGACAGAGCAGGGATGCCTGCCTGGTGATGAGAAGGAAACGTGTGGCTCTCTCATCACTCTCTCGCGCTGACACCGTCCATCCTTTTGGAGACCCCTGCAGCTGCTGGAGCTAGACTCTGGCAGGCAGCTCCGTTGATTAAGCATCCAACTTCAGCTCAGGTCATGACATCATGGCTCAATGGGTTCAAGCCCCATATTGGGCTCTGTGCTGACAGCTCAGAGCCTGGAGCTGCTTCAGATTCTGTGTCTCCCTCTCTCTCTGCCCCTTCCCCATTTGTTCTCTCTCTCTCTCTCTTTCTCTCTATCTCTATCTCTCATAAATAAACATTAAAATTTTTAAAAATATCTAAAATATATTATATAACGCATATAAAACCAAAAACCACCAAATAATTGAATTTAAAAATGGGCCAAGGACCTGAACAGAAATTTTCCCAAAGAAGATGCACAGATGGCCAACAGACCCATGAAAAATGCTCAGTGTCACTTATCATTAGGGAAATGCAAATCAAAACCACAATTAGATATCACTTCATATCTGTCAGAATGGCCAATATCAAAAAGAAAAAACTAAGAATGTTAGTGAGGATGTGGGGAAAGGAACCCTCGTGCCCTATCGATGGGAATGTAGACTGCTGCAGCCACTGTGACAAACAGTATGGGATTCCCTCAAAATGTAAAAGTAGAAGTGATTACATTTCCGGGTATTTACCTGAAGAATTCAAAAACACTCATTCAAAACGGTATGTGCACCCTTATGTTTACTGCAGCATTATTTCCAGTAGACAAGGTATGGAAGCAGCCCAAGTGTCCATCGGCGGATGAATGGGTAAAGATGTGCTGTGTATATATGACTGAATATTACTCAGCCGTAAAACAGAATGAAATCTTGCCATTCATAACAACATGGATGAACCCAGAAGAATTATACTAAGTGAAATAAGTCAGACAAACACAAATACCATATAATTTCATTTATATGCGAGATTTAAAAATAAAACAAGCAAACAAAACCAAAAAAAGCATAAACAGACTAAAAAACAGAGAACAAATTTGTGGTTGCCAGAGGGAAGAGTGAGTTGGAGGGATGGGCAAAACAACTGAAGAGAGATAAGAGGTGTGAATTTCCAGTAATAAAATAAATAAGTCACAAGGATAAAAACTACAGCACAGTGTTGCGTGATGACCGACGGTAAGTACACTCACCGTGATGAGCACCGGGTAACAGCACTATGTGTACACCTGAAGCCAAAAGAATATTATACATCAACGAGCCTTCAACTAAAAAGTAAACATTACAAAGTTGGTCCTGGTGAGCAGAGAAGAACCAGCTTCCTGCTTTTCAAGCCAAGGTTCAGATCTCCACCCCACATGAGATTCACACCTCTGTGATTAAGGAGTCCTTTGGGGAAATGAGAACTTTTGGGGCTTCCCCACCTCATGGTGACTTAAAGAAAGGAGAGCCTGTCATGAGATGCCTGACTCCTGGTTCCTGGAAGAGGGAGTTGCTCTCCTTAGCAGTAGAACCTGAATTTCTGGGTGTTTCTCTGGAAGGTATGAGGAAGAGAGGCAACCTAAGCTGCCCAGATGCTTAAGGTGCTCCGAGTGTACTCTGGGACCTGGGTGGTGTGGGGTGACATAGAACTGGGGGAAGAGGTGAATTCTCTTATCATTCACTTGTTTGTCCATTCATTCATTCACTCAACACACATTGATGGGGGTGGGGGAGAGGCATGGGAAATAAGACCTTGTCCTGTAATTAAGAAGCCCCTGGGCCTATAGGACAAATAAGACAGCTCCTCAAATGATTTTAATGTGGGAAATAAAAGACCAGAGAAGATAAAAACTGGTGGGACTTTGAGGTGGGCATGCTGTCCTCCAGTGGGAGCTGGAGGGCAAATATTAGGGCTACGTCGAGGCTGCAGGCGTCCCTGAATAAACATGCGGGTGCTCAGAACAAGGAGAATGTGTGTGAAGGCCTGGAAGTGGGCAGACGTGGGATCGGATCAGGAACAAGGAGCCGTGGGGTTAAGAGAGGGGAGGTGGGAGAGGCAGAGGGCAGCAGGCCCGGTTCTAGACCTGGAGCTCGCACTCTCAGCAGGAGAATGGAGGGCAGAGGCAGT
>PJEM01021213.1:0-11794 GCA_004023845.1 Helogale parvula | reverse complement strand
CATTTGTATGACTACTGATCACTTGATTCCCTTCTACTATCATTGATATGAAATACATCAGCCTTGAAGTTGGGCAGAACTTTCTTTAAATAGCTTTCACCATGGTTTGCGTATGGGTAAGTCATATATTGGTGTTTCTAAACCTATGCATTACATGATATATGTGAATTACCTAATACGTATCTAACTTGTAGTACACATTTAATGATGCCTGGCATTAGCGAAGCTAAGCAGTGCACAGTTTTGTTGTTGTTCATGCAGTCTCCTTTTTTGGGTGTTTGATTTGGTTTGGATCTTTTAGTAGTGATACTCATATTTTACTTTGCCTTAACCTAATTTGAAGTTTTAGAATTTTGCATATTCTTGTCTGCATTTCTGGACTCCTGATATCTCTTTTCTCTGATATAACCTTATCTAAATACTTCCTGAGACAGTGTTGAATTCGGAGTCAATACTTTCAAATCCCAGATTAAGCACTTGAATATAGTTTGTTTCTATCAATGGACAGATCATTGATAATCTTTATATATAATCCCACAACTATATGCATAATATCTAAGGAGTAAACATGGGAAATCTTGGGAATGTGGAACTATAACAGGGACACATATAAAAGTGATTAATAGCCTACCAGAAATCAGTATTTCTGGAAAAAGGACTTTTTAAATACCCATTACTATACAGAGCGGTGTGTCCAAGATCTTTCCTTTAACAAAACTATTCCTAAATTCCAACTAAAACAATTTAATTTTATTGAGTAAAATTTCTGTGTTAGATTCTCATGTAGGAATCACATTATTAATGTTTTCAAGTGGACACATTTTTTTCACTTCTGATCTAACAAAGTATGCTTCTACTGAAACAAAAATAGCTATTACATATTTCTTTTAAAATTTTTTGTGTTTTAAAGCTCCATTTAAAAAATACATCTTCCATGTATCTTTATTTCTTTATAGATAGCTGAGAATTTTAGGGGGAAAAAATGCCTGAGACTGCAAATTCACACCGAATGGATGTCTTAGAGATAGATATCAGTATTGTAACATAAGGCCAGTTTGCATAACTATAATTAGTGAATAAGCAAAGAGCAAGAGGACAGAAATATGAATGCTGCCTGAATTTATATACAGGGATTGATTTAAAAACATCCATTCTATGTTATTTGCATCTTTTGTCATATCAATGTCAATTCCAGAAAGAAAGGTGGACATTTTGGAATAATCATGTGAAACTGACATGGGAAGTTTAAGGACAGGCTTAAGAAATGGAGCTTCATATTCATCAGTGAAAAAGGAGAATAGCGTTGAAACAGATTTTAACAGGTCATATTGTAATGTTAATTCCCATTGCAAAATTATAATACTCCTATATTTCTATGATCTCCACTTAATAAATATTCATGGTTATCACCTTAAGATGTAACACTCACATAGAAATACACTGTTCCAATTGTAATTATCTGCATACATATATGCATAAAAAATGAAAATCTTAGTTGGGTAAATTTACTGCCTGTTATTAGTTTTCCAGGCTACCATAACAAAGAACTGTAAACTGGGTGGCTTAAAAAATGGAAATTTTAAGTGTGTTGCTGTTCTGGAAGTTAGAAATCTAAAATAAAGTAGTTTACTGGTTGGCTCCTTCTAAGGGCTGTGAGAGAAATATCTGTTTCAGGGCTTTCTCCTCGACTTGTAGATGGCTGTCTTCTCTCTGTGTCTTCACAATGTCTTCTCCATAGGCATGTCTGTTTCTGTGTCAAAGGTCACCTTTTTATAAGGATATGAATCATATTGGGATGGGGCTCACCTTAATGAATTATTTTAACTTGATTACTTCCATAAAAACATATTTAGAATAAGATTACATTCCAATATACTTGAAGTTAGGACTCCAACATAGTTTTTCTTGGGACACAACCCAACCCAAATCACTACCCTTATCCCCTCTTCTAACCCTGTTGTTTTTGTATGTCTTTTCTCCTTGCTAAGAAAATTTGCTAAATAAGCATGCGAGGGATCAGCTTGCAACAATTATCAGTAACCAAAAGATATTTCCAACTCCTAGTATGTAGCTTAGCTTTTAGAAACTGTAACATGGATTCATTAAACATTCTATTAAAAATTAAGAATATTTTCAGCAGATGATATAATAGGTTTGTAGGCTAAAGAAGTTTTGAGTGCACATGAACTTTTGAGATCATTTTATTACATTGCACAACCCCTTCCCCAAACCTTCGCATAGTACAGTGGTAGTTAGATGGTAACTCTACCTTACTTATCTATAGTTCATTTGAACACAGTTTTTCCCCTTATAATATTATTAACATATGGATAGGTTCTCAACTGGTGTATAACCAGAAATGGTGCCTGATTAGTATAATCTCCAATGGATCATTTGCTCCTTTTATTGAAATTTTAGCTGTGTTCTTGGCCTACCTCATTCTTGAGGTCTTAAAGAGTATAAATACTGAACTTTCCCCATAAATATCTCCCATAAATTCAATAAGTTAACAAATTTATTTCTACTAGCTGTATCTATTTATATTCTTCAACAAAAATGTATTTCTCTTTTGATTAATATTACTCAGTAAAGTAATCATAATAGAAACTAGAGATGAATATACAAAATGAGACTTTCCTATTTATTACACCTAATGTAATACATATTCTTATAAGAATTTTTCTCTAACTGATGATAATTTTCTTGTCTGCATCTCCTCATTTATCTACATGACTTACATCTCATATCTTTTTTTAAAATTTTAATGCTTTTTATTTATTATTGAGAGACAGAGAGAGACAGTGTGAGCAGGGGAGGGTCAGAGAGAGAGGGAGATACAGAATCTGAAACAGGCTCCAGGCTCTGAGCTAGCTGTCAGCACAGAGCCCAACGCGGGGCTCGAACCCACAAACTGTGAGATCTGACCTGGGCCAAAGCTGGACTCTTAACCGACTGAGCCACCCAGGTGCCCCTCTTATATCTTGAGAACTCATATTTTACCTAACAAACTTGTAATTTGTGATATTTAAAACACTTATTAGTGTATAGCTAACCTATGACCCAGAAATAGCACTGCTAGGGATTTACCCAAAGGATACAGAAATGCTGATGCATAAAAGCACATGTATCCCAGTGTTCATAACGGCACATTCTTCAATAGCCAAATCATGGAAAGAGCCTAAATGTTCATCATCTGATGAATGGATCAAGAAGATGTGGTATATTTATATACACAATGGAGTATTACATGGCAATGAGAAAGAATGAAATATGGCCATTTGTAAGAAAGTGGATGGACCTTTAGGGTGTCATGCTAAGTGAAATAAGTCAGGTGGAGGACAGATACCATACGTTTGCATTCATAGGTCTAGCAGGAGAAACCTAACAGAGGACCATAGAGTGGGGAAGGGGAAAAGAGAGTTGGAGAGAGAGAAGAACACAAATCATGAGAGACTATTGAATACTGAAAATGAACCAGGTCTGAAGGGAAAGGGGGAGGGGAGAAAGGGGGTGATGGTCATAGAGGGAGGCACTTGTGGGGAGAAGCACTGGGTGTTATATGGAAACCAATTTGATAATAAACTATTATAATTTTTTTTAAAAAGCTAACCTTAAAAAAAGTCAATCTTAAGTCTTGCCATAATTAAGAAGATTTTTTTCTCCCTAATTTTAATCTAGTATAACCCTTATTGAGTTTTATTATTTAGATTTTATATTTATTGGTTTCTAAATGTTTTGTAAGTCTGTCATTTTAAGCTTTGGATTTTAAACTTTTGTCAGAGTGTTTGCTTATAAATCAAATAACACACCATTTGTTTTGTGTAAGTATGCTGTAAACATTCAGTAAAGTCTTGTGTGATTGAGTCATTGGAGATGGTCGCCTATGGATTGTGAGAAAATTTGCATATAGGACTTAGTCTAGATGTAAGCATATCGATATTGGTATTTGGTATGGAAAAGAGTGGTTTAATACGGGTTTAAATATGCTTTCTATATAATTAGTATAACCCATCTTTCTTTACCAGGAAATATATAATGGAATAACATCTGTGCTTTTTAGGACAAAACGCTGTATTTGGAAATAACATCAGAACAATCTTGGCAGTTCTTTCTGCCCACAGGTACTGTCCTTGTGTTTTAATAAAAATACCTTGGCACAGGAAAATATATATATTTTAAAAATCTTAAATTGAAATGTCATTTAATAGGCAACTGCAATAGTTAAAGCATGTTCAGTTTTTGTTATCTTATAATAAGTAAAATAATAGACAAGTTAATGGCAGGTCAAAATTCATTTCTTACATGGGTGAATAATAAAAACCTGTCAGAAGACCATTCTCTTCTGAAGTTACATGTTGATATTCAGCCTATAAAAGTTAAAACTTTTTTTAAATATAATGATTATAGAGGGTTACTATGGTTATCTGAAAAACATCCAATTTTCAATGCCTCCAGAATTTAGATGTCTTATTTATATTAAAAAAATCTCAAAATGACCCATTGAGATTTAAGGATATTTATTTAGACACAGTCCATATTAGGAGGATACAATGTTCTCCTGCTTTGAAAATAAAAAGCCATCTATCTGCAGCGTTTCAGAAATAGATTCAAAGTGCAACTATGACATAATTTTAATTTTATTAAATATAACTTTTCATAACGTATTTGTATCCAATTTCTCTCATCATATTTGATTAATAAAGGACACTATTAGAGGCATATATATCACAGGTACCATTCTGAGCTTTAAAGCATTTTAAAAATTGACTTTAACTAACATTTATCATGGGTAAAAATGAAATATATCATTGGTTGTCAGTAAAAACGATGTTTTCCATGTATATTAAAATATGAATTGTTCCCTAACGTGAAGGACTTAAAGTTCCACAGTAATATTAGTAATATTTTATGATCACATATAATGTGATGATGTGAAGTATCACCTAGACATGTCCTTCCCAGTTCCCTGAGGTTATCAACTCTCTTTCCACCTGAGTGCGACATAAAAAGTGCTGGACTTTTAGCCCACACTTGAGGGAACAAAAAGAACTCTTATTTTTTTATTCTAAATTAAAATAACTAATGCTTTTCCAAAAAAAAAGCACACTTTTCTAATCTTCTACTAAGATATTAAAAAAACAAAAATTCTCTCTCTCTCTCTCTCTCTCTCTCACACACGCACACACACACACACACGAAAAGAGCCTTCAGAATGGAAGTATCATAAATCGCTTTAGAAAGTAATAATTGGGGAGTCTAAAATTGCGATTCTTGGCATAGCTCCCACAATAAGCATGGATATCTGAAGGTAAGGGAGACCGGCATCATATTCCCTGCATGGATTCATGCCACCAATATAATATCCAGACACATCTTAATGGCTCAGAATTTTTGGCAAATACCATAAAGATACAGCAGATTGCCATAACAAGGAGAAAGACTTCAAGGAGAGTTTCCTATTTCTGAAGCACGGAGGCAGCTTAGGAAGAAATCAGTGATCCAGAGACTCAGAGAACTAAAGATAGATGCTAGGACCAACACTAGGTTGCCACTCCCCTGCCTCACACAAGAAGCCATCCAGAAGTGAAATATACCCAAAAAGCTGTGGGACAAATCACCCTTTGAGGATCTAGGGGAAAACCTAGTCATTTACCCACAGAACTCTAGGCAGCCATGAGGAGGAGGCCAGCAGTGCACTTGAAGGACACATAATGTCTGCCACAAAAGAGTCAGGATAAAATATTATGTGAGCTTCAAAGTCAAGCATGTGACAATACGCAATCAGAGAGCACTAGTGTTAGAAAACAGACAGGACGACAATTCTAGAAGTTTGTAACTGATTACAGTAGGTAATTGAGCACAAAACTAAGTAAACACATATTGGTTTTTCATCAGAGAATCCTAACATAAACAGAGGCTTCACTCCCTACAACTGTCTTCACTGCCCTATTTTTGGGTGCACTTGAAGTCTTTTGGAAGTCGTTAACAAGAAGGGAAAGATTAGAAATAGTTAAACATTCCAAATCTCTACTTTATATGAGACTGTTCAAACCTGAAGTGACCGAAAATATGACTGGAGTAGATTAAATAGAACTGATGTGGTTAGAATCAACCCCTTGCTACATGAGAAGACTAAAGCTTCAGAGGCAAGAACAGTTCATGACGGTCAAGTTTTACATTTGCTTATATCTGAATGTAGTACTCAACTCTACTTGTTACTTAAACTAATCATATAAATTATATTTTTATAATCTGTACAATGGGAGACACTTCTACATGAGAAATAATTTCTTAACTATAATGCATCATGTGTTGAGTTATGAAAGAATACTCTGTCTATTATTTGAAAATTGAGATACATAGAGAAAAATTCTCAAGAACTAAGCATTATTTATTTTTTTCTGCTGTTTTTTAGTTTAAGAAAACTTCTCACATATGACAGAATTAATAATGGACCAGAACATGTAATCATTTTTAAATTATATTAACTTTATAAAGGTGAATATTTCAACACAATATAATTAATTGTGATTGTTATGATTTGTTCATTTAAGAAATTTTTAATTATTTTGTCTGATGAATATTTTTACTTTTGGCAAACAACAGTGCTTTTGTATTGATGAAATGTTTCTGCAACACAGGAAAGGAATACACACACATTATATTTAAATATATGTACATAATATATTTTTAAAGTTTATTTATTTTGAGAGAGAGCGAGAGCACAAGTTGGGGAAGGGCAGAGAGAGAGGGTGGGAGATAATGCCAAGCATTCTTGAAGCATTTGCAGAGCTTCATCTAGCGAACCATGAGGTCATGATCTGAGTGGAAATCAAGAGTCCAATACTCAGCTGACTCAGCCACCAGATGCCAAGCAATTTGTACTTTGTAAATGCATGGGAATAACCAGTCAAGTTCTGTCACTTGAGTCGGGAAAATCTGGATACAGAATTAGCTATCAACTAATATTAAAAATCCTACTGAAATGTTTCTTTTCTTCTCCCCTGCATGTTTATTTAGTCTCTATCTCCATAGCTCATGAATATACTAATAAGCATGCAATGTTAATTTGAATTTTGAAGCAAAGACATATAATACAACATTTAATTGGCCTAAGATAATTTTCTTCTGGCTTCTTTAGCATCATACCTATTAAAGGGTATGAGTTTCCCACAAGTTAACAATTTTTGGTGAATGTATATAAGCTATTAAAAATATTAGTTGAATAAATGTATTTTAAATCAAAGATTCATACAAGCGATAAATTTTGGTAGTTTGCTATGATCCTTTGTTGATATTGAATGTGTGAAAACAGAAATTTCTCCATTTTTCTGAGGTTAAATGGGAACCTCCTTGATCTTACTGTTCTAACTCTAGGATAGTCAGTGACTGAATTCAGATCCTCTAGTAGGATTCCAGGTCACTGACCTGATGATATCTTGATCCTATATTTTGCTACAAGGCAGCACTTTTCAACCAGGAAATGGGTGACTTTTGGAAATTTTATAAAAGTCTTGAAGTGGCTCAAAAAAGTTAAACAAAGTTGGAATTATGTCTTTGGCATAATTCACTAACAGGTCTTTGATTTATCCTATAGGAGCTCTAATTTTGATTTTGATGCTTGGGCCCTGGACAGAATCTTCATAAGGCAAAACCCTAAAGATTATCTAGGTTATTTAGATCACTGCTTTCCCAACTTTAAATTGTGTATAAGCCAAAGGGTTCTTGTAAAAATGTAGATTCTGAGGTAGTTGGGGGTAATATTCTGCATTTGTTACAAATCTTAAGTGATGGTGACAGGGCTGAGCCAGGACCTACAGGTTTTAAAAGGCTAAAGAGACTTTTCAGGCATATGTTGTACGACATTGAAGTTCAATGTTTATTGATTTTACTGAAAAAAACCCACAATGTATCTGAAACTAACAGTAAATATACAACGAAGTAGTACATATTCAGAAGAAAAAGAAGTTCAATTAAGCTTTAAAATTGATATTCATAGCATCATGGACACAGTGTTACTAGTTATTTATTTAGAAGAATATTTTGGAGAAAAGCCTTGGTATTTCATACATCCATATACTCTAAGGCTTATCATATGCTCCTGATTCATGTTGTATAGTTAATTTTGCCCTTCTGCAGATTGCTTCCCAAAATTGCACTCTGCCTATTACTTTCACTAATATCCACGTTAATATTTGCTTAAAAGAGACATGTTTAAGAGGTTTATAATATTTTCATGTGGAGTTTACTTCTTTTAAAACAAAGAAGGAGTCATGTATGTAAGAAAATCATTGATACTGAGGAGACTTCTACAAATATTTTACTTAATATTACTTTAATGTCCTGTGACTTGATGAGAACAGTAAAGGAGTCTACATTGTCAGTTATGTGTCTTATCAAAAATCAACTGAAAAGTGAGGATAATCACACCAGAGTCTTTTTAAATGAGATAAAAGCACCGCCGTTTACATTGTTACGCTGAGTTTAAATGTTACCACTTACAGAGTTGTACTGATCTAAAGTGCTGCCATTAGCAGCGGCGCGGCCAGCCAACGTTAACCCCCTACAGTTTTGTGCTGGGCAAAATTGATGCTACCTATTGCGTTGTAACTAAAGCACTTCTTTTCACAGTTGCATTCCAAGTTAAGAGTTCATAATGATAGAACAGGCCGAGGCAAACCTCATATCCCGCTATATCCTATTATAAAGTGAGGAGATCACTATTGTTAACCTCTACCTGTTCCTAAAGCGCACAACTTTTCTTAACAGTGCACAGGTGTGGAACAGCAATATGGATTGCGCTTACAAAAGGAGGTAAACACAAAAAATAGGTCAAGGCTATCTTCTGAGTGCAAGCTTCGTCTAGATATCAACAACATCCCCTAGACAGGCAGAGTTTTAAAGCCACACTTGTCTGCATTAGCAGGAGCTTTTCACACTCCCGCACTTAATGGAGAAAGCTACCAACCAAAGCACTCCACTCAGAAAAGCTGTTACCAATCAAAGACTCACGGCAAATAAAATAAACACTACCTTCCACAGTGCTAGAGCATTGCACTGTCTACAAGGGTAGATCATATAAGTTTGAGACTGAAATGATTCTTCACAATAAAGTTGCCTGCTGAATCCAGTGAAAAGTATACTATGATACTAGATATAGTATGCATAAATAATAGAGACCATTCTAGGTAGATCAATAACCCAGCCTGAGTAGTAATTATAGTCATCAGATATATCTATAGCAAACTCTAGTTAAAGTGCATGAATACTGGAGAGAAAAATATTTTAGTCACTCCACAATCCTTGCACATAAAGGAGAGATTGCACTTCACCATGCAAATGCCTGGCAAAGATATACATTAAGTTAATTAATACACTCCAGTGATTGACCTCATCTTGGCATGGTGCTGGGAATAGAAGAAAAGATTCTGGAAAACATTCAAAAGTAGGAATGAACATAATCCAAATCATGGAGATCTGGCAGAAGCTGCATATTCTTCTCCAGATCCTCTGTAAACATAGACAGACAGGAAGAACACACGAGGTTGAAAACAATAGTATATAAACACCTTTTATATGGTGAGATTTTATTGAAGAGAAGAATGAAGCAACATAAAAATATCTTAAAACATTAATTTTGTTTTGACCTTAACAAAATAAGTGTCTATTTTTCCTTCTGCTTCATAAAGAATTAATTAGTTCCTGCAGCCACAGAAAAACCACTATTTTCTATGATGAAGACAATGAAGATAAACGAACAAAATAAAAATCTGTTATATTATGCTTTTGTGGCCACATGATGACATGTACTTTTAATAAAGGCAGTTAAAGGTTGAAATTGCAATGATGAGGGTCTCCAGTGGGTGACAGAATCACTTAAAAAATCTGTAAACAACTCACAGTCCCTTTCATACTAGTAACAAAGGTTTACATTCATTTTTTATGTCTTATGTGCCTTGTTAGCTTGTAATAAAATGCTGTCTTTTGATTATGTATCCTCTGGGCATTCTATAAATCAGGTGGATATTACAAGAAAAGATCAAAAATCTTTATGCTCTTAATCCATAAATACATAAAATATGCATTTGGGTTTCAGGGTTTTCATGGAGGAGAAAGTACTCCCCACTGATACAAGAAAATCCAGTGCCAGATATCAGAGAGATATCTAAATTAGTTGTAAAAGCCAGACTTGGTAAGGAAAAATATATATACACATTTACTCATTTTTAAAAAATTATCTGTCAGATTCTAGGTGTCATCATTCCTATTACCCTTCATTCCTATCATCTCTCACACTGCACATGCAAATCACTGGGCAATGTTGGCTGTATCTTTAAAATACACCCAGGAACGGACTGTCATCACCTCCTCTGTTACCATGCTCTTCTAAGCCACCATTGTTTCTTCCCTGGACTATGGTATTAGTCTCCTTACTGTTCCCCACACACTTTCTGAAGTTCCTTTTATTATTTATCTATCTATTTATTCATTTATATTTTTAAACAAAATTTTCTGTTTAAAATTTTTTTTATTTTGAGAGAAGGTGGTGAAGGGAGAGAGAGAGAGAGAGAGAGAGAGAGAGAGACTGCATGAGCAGGGGAGGGGCAGAGAGAGAAAGAGAGAGAATTCCAAGCAGGGGTTCTAACTCATAAATCATGAGATCATGACCAGAGCCAAAATCAAGAGTCAGACATTTAAGCAACTGAGCCACCAAGGTGCTCATTAAAGTTCCTTTTAAGGCGTAAGTTTAGGGGTGCCTGAGTGCCTCAGTTAGTTAAGCATCTGACTTTGGCTTAGGTCATGATCTCATGGTTTGTAGGTTCAAACCGTGCATCGGGTTCTGAGCTGACAGCTAGCTCAGAACCTGGAGCCTGCCTGTCTTCAGATTCTGTCTTCCTCTGTCTCTGCCCCTCCCCTGCTCACTCTCTGTCTCTGTGTCTCAAAAAAAAATTTTTTTTTAAATAAAGCATAAGCTTATCTGTGTTCCTTCTTTGTCAGAATACTACAGTGAATCCATATTTCAGAATAAAACCTGAAATTTTTACAGTGATTTAAATGTACTACACAATTAGGTTTGGATGCAGTCCTCCTTGCTTTCCCATCTTGTGCTTTAAAAGGCCAGGCCAGATGGCCAAGATTCTGTGGAGGATTCCCCAGACCCTAAAAGACTGCAAAGCCACCAGCCACTAGGCCAAAGTCCCTGATGCTTTCCTTCCCTTTTATAAACCACAACAGCATTGACGGGACAGTAACCTGAATGAATATAAACTTCATCTGATTAAGTTATTGGGATATTTGGTAGTCATTTTGGTAGTTGATTACCCTGAACAAAGCACCATGATAGGGTAGTGCACGGTTTTTTGAAAGTGAGTATCTGATTTGTGCCAAATGAATTGTGTGTGCTACATATTCAGTAAGCTTAAAAGTGGGAAAATATTACTCTGAGTTGGATGATTTAGGAGAATCTTCATTTGAATGATAGCCAATGTTCTTGAAGAACAAATAAGGATTGAATAGGTAAAACAAAATAGAAGTCATGTCAGGGAGAAGTACTGGAATGTTCCAAGTGGTCGATGTGGGAATGCAAATGACATGTTTTGTAGACAGTAAAAAAGATATTCTAGTTAGTAAAGAAAGCTAGAGAAATCAGGAAAGAGTCAGGTATAAGGGAAGAAACCTAATCGGGAGAGCCGCAATCAGGAAAATTAGTCAAGAAAGAATGTGTCTGCGTTGTTTATTCTTTCATACTAAGTCAGCAATGTGTTCACAGTTGCACCTTAGAAACTTATGATTA
>PJEM01021212.1:0-11732 GCA_004023845.1 Helogale parvula | reverse complement strand
TCTCTCTGCCTCGTCAATCCTTGAGGTGGCTGCCTCCAGTTTGTTATTCACCTCACCTATAGCCTTTTTTAACTCATCAGTTGATTCTTTGATGCTTTTCTCAACCCCAGCGATTAATCTTATGACAAGCTTTTTAAATTCTTGATCTGATATGTTGTCTAGATCTGCCTTGAGCAGTTCTGTGGCTGTGACTTGCTCCAGGAAGTTCTTCAGGGGAGAGTTCCTTCGTTTTGTCATTTTTACTAGTTTTCTGTCTCTTGTCACCTTTAGAAAGCTCATTGGGCTCTGTGCACCTATTAATATTTCTCTGTTAAGGGAGGCTTATTGACTGTCCAGGGCCTACCTTTTCAGGAAATATTCTCTTAATGATGTCTCTCAGTTTCTCTTGTTGTGCCTGCGAGTATTTTATTTCCCTACTCTGCAATATTTGTGACTCACCTTCTTGCACACTTTGGCTTGTCTCTTGGTGTAGTCCTATAAAGGAAAACAGACTGACAAACACAGAGGGAACAGAAGCACACATATACACATACAAATCAAATGAAGCAACATATTACAGGGGGGAGAGAAGAGAAAGAAAATAGGAGGGAAAGAGACGAAAAGAAGAGAAGAAGAGAAAATAAAAAGAAAAGAGAAAGAAGAAAAGAAAGAAAAATATATACATAAAAGACAGTCAGAGACAACAAAGGACAGTAGACCGTTTAAAAGTGTATGACCAGTTTAGGGGAGAGGTAAGGATGAGATACAGGAGAATATATCTGTGTTGCAAGAAGGTGAAACCGTAAGGGAGAAAGGAGAAAAGAAAATAAGGAGTAAAATTTAAAAGAATTGGGTAAAGAAAAAGGAACAAAGGTAATAATGACAAAGAAATAAGTACAAAACAGGTGAAGAAAGAAAAAAAATTTTATATTAAAAAAAAAAAGGCAGCAGCAGCTCCCCCTGGTGGATAGGCATGGTTTGTTGTGGTAGGTCTTGGAGTCTATTCTCAGAGGCTCCGCCCCTGCCTGAGGCAAAATGAGCAGCAGGAGGTGAAGTGTGCACCTTCACAGACTCAATTGCGGAGTCCCCACCTTCAGTCAGGATCGCTATTGCAATGTGGGAAAAGGGGAAAAAGAAAAAAAGAAAAGAAAAAAAAAAAACTGAGTCTCTCTTGGTTTCTGATAGATGTTGTTCAAGGTGCTGTGCGCTGCTGGAGATGAGCTGGGAGCTCCTGCAATTTAAGCGCGCGCCCAGGCCTCCACCCGCCCGCGACTCCTTGTCGCAGGTCTAGTAGGTGCAGGCCCTATTTTTTCCTGTGGGCACCCGGGATTCGCACAGTCTGTGCAGGGGGTGAGGTGCGCCGTGGAAATGTGGTCCGTGGTCCCATTCCCAAAACGAAATTCAAATTGCTCGCCCCGACTGTTCGCCGCCGCCCAGGAGGTCCGCGCCCCCGGTACCGCCGCGCTCCAGCGGCTCTTCGCTGCCCGGGAGGTGCGCGTTCCCTGCGCCGCCCGGGAGGTGCGCGCCTTCTTCTGCCAATTTGAGGCTCCATTTGTTTTTCTTTTCCTAGCTCCTGAAGGTGTGGAGTTAGGTTGTTTAGTTCAGATCTTTCTTGTTTCTTAATGTAGGCAGTTATTGCTATGAACTTCCCTCTTAGAACTACTTTTGCTGTATTCCACAAGTTCTAGTATGTTGTGTTTCAATTTCATTTGTCTCAAGAAATTTTTAAATTTCCCACTTAACTTCTTTAATACATTGGTTATTCAGGAGAGTGTTAATTTCTATGTATTTGTGACTTTTCAAGTGTTCCCCTTGTTGCTTTCCAGTGTCATGCCATTGTGGTCAGAGAAGATACTTGGTATGATTCCTGAAGTTGCTAAGATTTGTTTTGTGGCCTCGTGTATGGTCTAGCCTAGAAATATTTCATGTGTGTTTGAGAAGAATGTATATTCTGCTGCTGTTGGATAGAATGCTCTCTGTATGTCTGTTAGATCTATTTGGTTTATATGGTGGTTCAAATTCACTGTTTTCTTATTGGCTCTCTGTATGGATGGTCTATCTATTGTTAAAGTGGGGATTTAAAGTCTTTGACTGTTATTACATTACTGTTTATTTCTCCTTTTAGTTCAGTTAGGTTTTATTTTTTATTTTATATAATTAGGTTCTCTGATGTTGGGTACATAAATATTTATAATTATTAGAGTTTCTTGATGTATGGACCTCTTTGTCATTTATATATAATGATCTTCTTTGTCTCTCTTTACCATTTTTAATATTAAAGTCTATTTTGTCTGATACAGATACAGCTACCACTGCTTTTTTCTATTACCATTTGCTTGAAATCCTTTCTTCATCCCTTTATTCTCTATGTATGTCTTTAAGGCTAAAGAGGGTCTTTTATAGGCAATATATTGTTGTATCCTTTTTAAAAAAAATCATTCTATGTCTTTTATTGGGAGAATTTAATCAGTTTATATTTAAAGTAATCACTGATAGTTAGGACTTATTATTGCCATTTTGCTTTTTTTCTTTTCCTGGTTATTTTGTTGCTCCATTGTTTCTTGTTTCTTATCCTGCTGTCTTTTGTATTTTGGTGCTTTTTGGCATCAGTATGCTTTGATTTTCTCATCAGATTCTTTTGTGAAACTACCACAGGATTTTTCTGTTGTGGTTACCATGAGGTTTACACAAAATATCTCAAACTTATTACATTCTATTTTAAACCAATAACAACTTTAATAGAATTTGTATTTTTACAATTTTGTATATTTACAGTTTTACCTCTCTCTTTTAAATTTTAGGTTATTGCTGTTACCAATTTACATGCTTTTTAAAAATTTTATAACTAATAATAGCATATTTTAGTTGTGGTTATTTTTACTACATTTTTTAAACCTTTAAATTAGAATTTCAGGTTAATTATGCATCACTATTATATTGCAGAATCTAACTATTACTACATATTTATATTATCAGGGAGATTTATGCTACCTTTTATTGTTTTTATGATAGTAATTGGCATTTTTTTACCTCCACTCAAAGAACTCCTTTTAACATTTCTTATAAGGCAGATTTGATGGTAATTAACTCCTTCAGCTTCTCCTTGTTCCAGAGGTCTTTATCTTTCCTTCATTTTTGAGGGAAAGCTTTACTAGGGGAGGCGTGGGTGGCTCAGTAGGTTGAGTGTCTGACTTTGGCTCAGGTCATGATCTCACATTTCATGGGTTCAAGCCCAGCATCGGGCTCTGTGCTAACAGCTAGCTCAGAGCCTGGAACCTGCTTCGGATTCTGTGTCTCCCTCTCTCTCTGTCCCTCAGCTATTCACATTCTGTCTCTCTCTGTCTCGCAAAAATAAATTAATGTGAAAAAAAAGAAAGACTTACTGGCTAGAGAATTCTTGGTTGACAGTAATTTTTTTTTAGTATTTTGAATATGTCATTTTATTCTCTCCTGACCTTAAAATTTTGTTGGAAATTCCATGTAGGCTATCTATATTTGTTTTTATTCTTTATTCTTTTTGCTTCTCTGACTGAGTATCCTATCTTCCAGGTCATTGATTCTTTTTTTTTTTTTTTGCATGGTTGAGTCTATTTTTGAAACTCTTTGTTGAGTTCTTCAGTTATTGTATTTGTCAACTATTTCTGTTTCTGTTTTGTGATGGTTCCTATTTCCTTGTCAAATTTCCCATTTTGTCTGTGGATTGTTTTCCTAATTTTGTTTAGTTGTCTTTCTGTGTTTTCTTATAGTTCACTAAACTTTCTTAAGAGGATTATTGTGATGTTTTTCTGACTAGTTCATAGATCTCCGTTTCTTTAGGGTCAGTTATTGGAACTTTATTAGTTAGTTAGTTTGTTTTTGGTAGTGTCATACTACCTGTTTTTTTCATGACCCTTGATGCCTTGGTATCTGTGCATTTGATTGATTTGGCTTCTCTCCAGACTTTACAGGTTTGTTTCAGCAGAGACCATTCCTAATGAGTCAGTTGGGTTCCTGGATATGTCTGCTGGTAATGTTCTTGGGCAGGTAGGTCATGCTTTTATGGTCATTTCTTGGGTGAGGTCACTGTTTGAGCTCTGAGCATGGGGATGGGAGAGTGTGCCAGTGGCTGAGAAAAGGTGTACAGAACTTCTTGCATGCTTTCTTACTCAGGTGAGGCTGTTGGATAGTCTCCACAATTGCCTGGATTCTTTAGTCAGGCTTACTAGATGGTCACAACACACACACACACACACATATGTGTGTGTATATATATGTATATATGTGTGTGTATATATATATTTATATGGAGAGAGCGAGAGAGAGGTGGGGGAGTATAGAGAAGAACAAAGAAGCCTTCATACATCAAATTGGGTACTTACAACATCCACTTTTGGCTGGGAAGCCCCACAGTGAACAGCGGCTGGAGTCCCAGTTGAGGGTCTAGGGGGAGCATCCTCCCCTCAGATGAGACTTTCAACTAGCTTTTCCTGCCAGGGTAGTAGGTATACTACCTACATGTGACCTATGATTAGTCATTAAGTTCACCTATATGCAATCCTGAGCAAGCTGTATTTTGTTTTTCTTTTTCTGTTTCTCTTGTGTCTCACAATCTTAAGGAACTTGAGAGTTTGCATACTCCTCTCTCTCCCTCCCCCACCCCCCACCCTGATCCATTTCAGGATGCCAGCCTAGTTGGCTCAAAGAGGAACATGAGGCATGTTAATTCCTTTTGGAGTCAGGAACAGAAGGGCCAGTTCTGAATCTGAGGCCAGATATGGAGTAAACGCCAACTAAGCCCCCATGACTGCATATGTGCAGCTCTGGGTAGAAATGCATGACAAGTCACACAAGTAGCTTCTACACAGAACAAGCAGAGAGCTACCCTCAGCCTTGGCTATGAATTAATCCCCTCGAAACCTTCAATGCCTGGACTGACTTTACTTTGGGTACCATCACTTCTGCTTGCTTGCCTTTCAGCTTGAGTGCCACTGGACCACACAGCTTCCAGGAGTTCTTGTCAGCCCTTCTTGTCACATGAGACCGTAAGTCACTCTCCACAGTGATGGGGTTGTGGCTTTGTTTCTTGGTGGGCATGGCAAACCAACCTCTAGGGCAAGCCTGTTTGAAGATCCAAATCAAGCGGATCCGCACCCCACTGAGTTCCCTGATCAGAGTGTGCTCCCATCTTGGTTCTGCACATGAGCAAAGCCTCTGTTTGGGATTACTATTTGGGCATGCAGGTGTGGACTTGATCTGCTAAGATCCATATGTTGATTGTTGCAAGCCCCTCCCCCGCTTCTCCATCACAGTTGGATTCCCTGTGGTTGAGCCTTGCAGACTCCCCTGCAATCCCATAGTGGGAGATTACAGTAGGTGCTCTCACAAAGTGACCACAATGCTGGTATTTCCCCTGAGTTGCCACTGGAGGAAACAGAGGCTTGGTGGAGACCGTTCAGCACGGTGCTGCTCTGTCCTAGGGGAAGATGACTGCAGTCAGTGTGTAGCTGCTTCTCTTACCCTTCTAAAACAGTCTGCCTTGGTCTCTGGTGCAGGGGGCACTTCAGCCTCAGCCCATATTATAGGATTTTCTCAGTGGTGTCTTATTCTTAAATAGTTGTTAAGGTGTGTGTGTGTGTGTGTGTGTGTGTGTGTATGCAAGGGAAGCAGTCAGGAATGATTATGTCTCATCTTGGTGACATGACTCCTAGTTGTGCATTTTAAATTATCACAATGGTGCCCTGAGGGATCCAGCTTCTGAAAGATGATTTTAGTGAGAGAGTCTGATTGTTACTGTGACTCCCTTCTTGCTAAGAATGTTTATCCAGGGGTGTGCAAAGGGTATCTCATCTTTAGGAATCTTTCCTTAAACTTTGGTTACTGTATTTGTTAGTTTATTAATCACAGTCAATTTTTTCATTTAAAATTAAATCAGCCATTTTTTGTTGTTGATTTTATTTAAAAGCTTGTGTATCTTGACAAATATTATCTTCTGGTTTTCGATAGGTAAAAAATGTTACCTACAGGATTATATGGACATTAACTGTTCATTCTCCATTTTAACATTTATATTTTTTATGGTTAAAATTTATATATATAACAAACAAAGTATCAAACTTTATTGCTTTTAAGTTTCCCAAATAACAAACTTCTTAAAGTTTTGGTCTCATTGATAATAATTAAAAAGTTTTGATATAACTTTCTATGTAATAACTCTGACAGCTTTTAAAAGAATTTTTAATAGCTTTAATAATCCATCTTTTATTTAAAAATTTTTAGTTGCCTGTTCAGGTCATGTGCCTATTTTAAAATTTGCTAGTCTTGTTTTATAGATTTGGGGAACTTTAAAAAATTTGGATAGTTGAAGGGCACATAGGTGGCTCAGTAGGATGGGTGCTCAACTCTGGCTCAGGTCATGATCTCATGGCTGTGGCTTCAAGCCCTGCGTCAGGTTCTGTACTGAAAGCTCAGAGCCTGGAGCCTACTTCAGATTCTGTTTCTGTCTCTCTTTCTCTGCCCCTCCCCTGCTTGTGTACTTTCTCATTCTATCTCTCCCAAATATAAATAAACATAAAAAATTTTAAATATGGATAGTTGATTCTTTGTATCTGTTTTGTAATGATTTTTCTCTGTCAGTTTCTACCGATTCAGTTCTGTGTATGGGTGCATTTATTTTACTGGAAAACTTTAAGATAGTCAAATATATCTTTTCCTTTATGCTTTTTTTTAAAAAGAAAAACTCTCTTTTTTCCATGAGTACAAAGAGATAGTCTTTTATATTTTCTTCTACTTATTTTATAGGTTTTTCTTCATATTTAGCTCTTTATTTCATTTAGAGTGTGTTTTAAGCATGGTATGATGTTCAAATTTTCCATAAAGGTATTCAGCTTTGTAATTTTTTTCAATCTTGTTTTTGAGAGAGAAAGAGCCGAGCATGAGTGAGGAAGGGGCAAAGAGTGAGTGAGGTGAGGCTCAAACTATGAAATCGTGACCTAGCCATAGTGAGATGCCCAACTGACTGAGCCACCCAGACACCCCTGGCATCATTTTTCTTAAAGTTTAAGTTTTGAGCCTGACCTGAAATGTGAGATTTGTCATATATGTATATATATTTTAGATTTGTCATATATTTAATTCTTGTATATACTTGGATCCCTTTTTTGGCTTACATTCTGCATATTGAATTTTGTTTTGTTCCTGCAGTGTCTCTGGAGCGTGTCACCTCACTAGCCATCTTACTAACTTACTAGTTATTTCAGATTTTTCAGCTGGTTCCTGTCTTTGATAGGCACATTTATTATTTATAAATAATTTGTAGTTTTTACTGCAATTATTTATAACTTTATTTTTTTGTTTTATTCATTGATAATATAGTTAATATGGACTTAAATGTTAGTGTTATTATGAACATCTTTGCTTTTTTTTCTATCTTTATGGGGATGTTATAGGTTGTTGATGGATATTCTTTACAAAGTTTAGAGCCATTTCCTTTTGTGGTAATTGTGAATTACGTGAATAAATTTTTCAGTGAATGTTCCCTGTTTTCTTGATTTAAAACTTTTTCAAGATGTATTATCCTTTTAAATTGGTTAGTATTTATTATTTCCATAGAAGTTTATAAATGAGATTTGACTTAATTTTCATTTTTGCTCCTTGTTTTATTGCATATATTACAGACAAAATATGGACACTGGTCTATGGAAGGTAAATAAAGTGAACTGTTTATTGGGGAATAATGTTTGGATGTACATCTGTCTTTCTAGGGGGAGTGGATTAATGAGAGACAGTATAGTTTTCTTAGAAAATGAGTTTGGGGAAAGATTGGAACTTGTATTCTAGATGGCCTTGAGCATTTTTAGGAAGTTTTTCCTTTGTTCTGCAGGGAAGCTATTAGAGTTTAAGAATAATAGAGGCATGATTTGGTTTGTCTTTGAAAATTGGAGATGAAAAAAGTATTGCCTCAAGCAGCGAGATTAAATATGAAAAATACAAAATAAGAGCAATTGGATTTAGAGTCACTGGATATCGTGACATTTAAGAGAGCAGTATAAGTAGAGTGTTGTGGGCGAGAGAATGAATAAAAACAGCTATTAGGTCATTAGGAAATTTTGCAAAGAAGCTTCACAAAACATGTCTCAGAACATTGCAAAAACAATAGCCAGGCTATTCAAGAAGTGTCTTCCAGGCAGATGTTGATGCAAATTTAGTGATAAAGAGAATTTAAATGTTTATTAGCAGGGTTGTGGTCAATAATATAGTAATGATATGCATTAAAAGATGGGGGGTGTGACTCACATCTGATTTGCCTGTCAAATTTTATCACACAACAAAGAAGTCAATTTTTCAGTCTATATAAATGATTCATGCACTTATGACTTATTCCTGGAGAGTGAGCCCGAATATCTCTTAAAGAGAAATAGTCCCTTAGTTCTCTCATGGATGGTTTGTTGGATTGTTCTGTACAGCTGCTTTCCTAAAACATCTTTTCTTCATGAAATGTAACACAGGTCTAAAAAATACACAAACAAATGCGTAGCTCAGTTAATTTTCACAGATTATAAACTTGTGTAACCGTCCTTCTAAACAAGGAATAGAATATTGTCAGTACCTTAGAAGTTCTCCCTCCACTCAGTTACTACCCTGTCCCTGCCTTCAAGGGAACTACTTTCCTAACTTTTATGGGAATAATCTTTCTGATTTTCTTTATAGAGTGTCATCTAATAGTGAATCTCTAAACAAAATAGTTAATTTTCACTTCTTTGAACTTTATGTAAATTGAATTATACATTGTGTATTATTTTGTATCTGGCTTCTTTCACTAAATACTGCATTTTTAAGATTACTCTACATTGCAGAGTGCCGTGGTGGTTCAGTCAGTTGAGTGTCCGACTTTGGCTCAAGTCATGATCTCACAGTTGTGGGTTCGAACCCCACATTGGGCTCTGTGCTGACAGCTCAGAGCCTGGAGTCTGCTTCGGATTCTGTGTCTCTTTCTCTCTCTGCCCCTCCCCTGTTCATACTCTGTCTCTGTCTCCTAAAAAATGAATCAATGTAAAAAAAATTAAGAAAAAGATTACTCCACATTGCTGAGTGTAGTTTTAGGTTGTTCATTTCATTATCACAGTAATCTACTTATAAATATATCACAATTATTTGTTTATTCTATAGCTAATGGACATAGTGCTACGATTCTTGTATATGTCCTTGGATCACATATGCAATGCATTTCTGTTGGGTAGGGATAAAATTGGGTCATGGAAAACAAATACTTTCACTTATAGTAGATAATATGATTTTCCAAGGAAGATGAACCATGTTCCTGAAGAACTATAGAAATGTTCCTGTTGGTGAACGTGCTTGCCAAAGCATGGGATTTTCAGTCATCTAAATTTTAGCCTGTGGACATTGTGCACTGATAGTTCCTATAATTTTAGTTTTCATTTTCCTATTATAATGAAGATGTGCACCTGTTTTGACTTTTACTGACTATTTAGATATTTAGGTTACAAGATATCCTCTTTCCAAAAATATCTGTTCAATTCTTTTGCCTATTTTTCTATTGGATTGTCTGTCTTTGTCTTTTTCTGACTGATTTCAAAAAGTTCCTTATACACTAAGAGCTCTTTGACTATTGTACATATTAGAAGTATTTTTTTTCTCATCTTGTGATTTATCTTTTAACTCCTTAGGGTTGTATTTTAATAAATATTCTTAGGGGTGCCTGGGTGGCTTAGTCGGTTAAGCCTTTGACTTCAACTCAGGTCAGATCTCACTTTCGTGGGTTCGAGCCCCGCATCAGGCTCTGTGCTGACAGCTAGCTCAGAGCCTGGAGCCTGCTTCCGGTTCTGTGTCTCCTTCTCTCTCTGCCCCTCCCCCTCTCATGCTCTGTCTCTCTCTGTATCAAAAATAAATAAAAAAATAAAAACATAAATATTCTTAATTTTAATGTTAGTATCAGCTCATTTGTTAATATGTACCTTTATAATTAGTGCTCTTTAATTAAAAAAATTATTCAGCTTTTTAATTTTTCTAGCTTTATTGACACCTTGCTGATATATTATATTGTGTAAGGTAAAATCTACAGTGTGTTGATTTGATACATTTTATATTGCAAGATAATTACCACCATAGCATTGTTGCAGGGTGATTACGAAAAGATCACCAACCCCGAATAGAAGAGAGGCATAATTTTATTCACAGCCGGGCCAAACCTGATCTCTCTGGTGTTAAGGAGCAGAGAATGGCGCCGAACAAAGGTGGCAATGAGATTATATGGACAGAACACATCATCATTTAGTTAACCAGTCAGAATCCATAGCATTCCATGGTAGCCAATTACATTGTAATACAAGACTGCCATCTTTGGTGGGAACCCACCCCTTCAAGTTTCTTTGTCCCTTTAAAATGACCAATCATAGTTCTACATCTAGGGTATCGCAGGATGGAGACGATTTCTCACCAGTTTAACTGTCTTTGCCAAGTCTTAGTAAAAAGGGGGATAAGGTTGCGTTAGCGAGCAGGCGGAAATTACACTTTCTGATAACTAACAAGGAGCTACATAGGCTTTTATCTTAATGTTTTAGCAGTTACTGTGCAGTTAGTCAGAAGAGTGAATGGGGAGATACATTCAGAAAGCAATTTACAGAAGCCAAAACAGCCGGTTAAAGATTCTTCATTTCACTCTGGTTTGTTAACCTACAATGAGCATTAGCTAATACCTTCATCTCATCACATGATTACCATTTCTTTTTACTCTTTTAGCAACATTCAACTATGTAATATAGTATTATTAACTAGAATCATCATGCTGCACATTAAATCCACAGAATTTGTTAAGTTAGGTCTTTTTTTATTACAAATCTTTTCCTTCCTTGAGATCATTAAGTTATATTCCTATAATCTAAATGCTTTATTATTGTCCCTTCTTTAAATCACTCCCCTTGTCTTTTATTCCTGTGCACTGGAACTGTGCATAAGTTTTTGACTTAGCTCTATCTTCTGGGGAAATCAGGAAAAGATAGTGTGTTTTGTGCTGAGTATACAGATAATTTTTCTTTCTAGTATGATTATCTCTGTATTTAAAAAAATTTTTTTGTTAATGTTTCTTTTTGAGAGAGAGAGGGACAGAAGTGAGCAGGGGAGGGGCAGAGAGAGAGGGAGATACAGAATCCAAAGCAGACTCCAGGTCTGAGGTGTTAGCACAGAGCCCGATGCGGGGCTAGAACTCACAAGCTGTGAAATCATGACCTGAGCTAAAGTTGGATGCTTAACCAGGTGAGCCACGTAGGCACCTTGATCATTTCTTTTAATTGATGCTTTTGACCTTTTACACTTAAAGTAACTACTAATATATTTAGATTTAAGTCTAACAATTCACACATTCTTTTTTGTTGTTATTGGTTGTTTTATGTTCCTTTTTAAATTGGATTATATTTTATAATATTTTAGTTTAGAAGATATACACTCTTTTACTAAAATTTTAGTGATCCTACAAATCATAAAAGGCATCCTTGACTTATCAAAGTCTTATGTTAGTTGGTCATTTTACCTTTGTCTTAAACAAAGTAAAAATCACAAAAGATTTCCTTTGTCAGTCCACTGAAGTTTATGCTATTGTTGCTATATATTTTATTTCTCTTTATATTTTAGTCTACACAGTGTATTATTGTTTTATTTATTTTATTTTATTTTATTTTTTTATTGTTTTGATTAAAAATTTTTTTATAATAGTTTATTGTCAAATTAGTTTCCATATAACACCCAGTGCTTCTCCCCCC
>PJEM01021211.1:0-11735 GCA_004023845.1 Helogale parvula | reverse complement strand
GCCAGCATCTATAGTCTCTTGATTTGTTAATTTTAGCCACTCTTACTGGCATGAGGCGGTATGTCAGTGTGGTTTTGATTTGTATTTCCCTGATGATGAGTGATGCTGAGCATCGTTTCATGTGCCTGCCTGTTGGCCATCTGGATGTCCTCTTTGGAGAAGTGTCTGTTCATGTTTTCTGCCCATTTCTTCACTGGGTTATTTGTTTTTCGGGTATGGAGTTTGGTGAGTTCCTTGTATATTTTGGATACTAGCCCTTTATCCGGTATGCCATTTGCCACTATCTTTTCCCATTCTGTTGATTGCCTGTTAATTTTTTTATTGTTTCCTTTGCAGTGCAGAAGCTTTTTATCTTGATGAGGTCCCAATAGTTCATTTTTGTTCTTGATTCCCTTGCCATTGGGGATGTGTCTAGGAGGAAATTGCTGCGATTGAGGTCTAGGAGGCTGCTTCCTGCTTTCTCCTCTTAGGGTTTTGATGGTTTCCCGTCTCACATTCAGGTCCTTTATGCATTTTGAGTTTATTTTTGTGAATGGTGTAAGAAAGTGGTCTAATTTCATTCTTCTACATTTTGCTGTCTAGCTCTCCCAACACCACCTGTTGAAGAGGCTGTCTTTTTTTCCATTGGATACTCCTTCCTGTTTTGTCAAAGATTAATTGGTCATACACTTGTGGGTCCAGTTCTGGGCTCTCTATTCTATTCCATTGGTCCATGTGTCTGTTTTTGTGCCAATACCATACTGTGTTGATGATGACAGCTTTATAGTAGAGGCTAAAGTCTGGGATTGTGATGCCTCCCGTTTTGGTTTTCTTCTTCAATATAACTTTGGCTAAACGGGGTCTTTTGTGGTTCCATACGAATTTGAAGATAGTTCTAGCTTTGAGAAGAATGCTGGTGCAATTTTGATGGGGATTGCATTGAATGTGTAAATTGCTTTGGGTAATAAAGATATTTTCACAATGTTTATTTTTCCAATCCATGAGCAGGGAATGTTTTTCCATTATGTTGTGTCTTCTTCAATTTCCTTCATAAGTTTTTTATAGTTTTCAGCATACAGGTCTTTTCCATCTTTGGTTAGATTTATTCCTAGGTATTTTATGTTTTTTTGTGCAATTTTGAATGGGATCAGTTTTTTAATTTCTCTGTCTGTTGCTTCATTTTTGGTGTATAAGAATGCAACCGATTTCTGTACGTTGATTTTGTACCCTGCAACTTTACTGAATTCATTGATCAGTTCTAGAAGGCTTCTGGTGGAGTTGATTGGGTTTTCCATGTAGAGTATCATGTCATCTGTGAAAAATGAAAGTTTGGCTTCTTTGCCAATTCTGATGCCTTTTATTTCCTTTTGTTGTCTGATTGCTGATGCTAGGACTTCCGACCCTATGTTAAACAACAGTGGTGAGAGTGGACATCCCTGTCGTGTCCCTGATTTCAGGGGGAAAGCTCTCAGTTTTTCCCCATTGAGTATAACATTGGCTGTGGGCTTTTCATAAATGGCTTTTATGATGTTTAAGTAAGTTCCTTCTATCTTGACTTTCTCAAGGGTTTTTATTAAGAAGGGATGTTGTATTTTGTTAAATGCTTTTTCTGCATCTATTGACAGAATCATATGGTTTTTTCTCTTTTCTTTTGTTAATGTGATGTATCACATTGATGGATTTGCGAATATTGAACCAGCCTTGTAACCCAGGAATGAATCCCACTTGATCATGATGGATAATTCTTTTTATGTGCTGTTGAATTCGATTTGCTAGTACCTTGTTGAGTATTTTCGCATCCGTATTCATTAAGGATATTGGCCTGTAGTTCTCCTTTTGTGTTGGTTCCCTGTCTGGCTTAGGAATCAAAGTGGTATGTGCTTCGTAGAATGAGTCCGGAAGCCTTCCTTCCATTTCTATTTTTTGGAATAACTTAAGAAGAATTGGTGTTAACTCTCCTTTAAATGTCTGGTAGAATTCCCCTGGGAATCCATCCAGCCCTGGGCTTTTATTCGTTGGGAGATTTTTGATAATTGATTTGATTTCTTCACTGGTTATGGGGCTGTTCAGATTTTCTATCTCTTCCCATTTAAACTTTGGTAGTGGGTGTGCATTTAGGAATTTGTCCATTTCTTCTGGATGGTCCAGTTTGTTGGTATATAATTTTTCATAGTAATGCCCTATGGTTGCTTGTATTTCTGAGGGATCTATTGAAATAGATCCATTTTCCTTCATGAATTTGTCTATTTGAGTGTTCTCTCTTTTCTTTCTGAGGAGTCTAGCTAGAGGTTTATGAATTTTGTTTATTTTTTCAAAAAACCAACTCTTGGTTTCATTGATCTATTCAATTGTTTTTGTGGATTCCATCTTGTTTAATTCTGCCCTGATCTTTAATATTTCTCTTCTTTTGCCGGGTTTGGGGTGTTCTTGCTAGTTCTAGTTTCCTTGGGTGCTCTGTTGGGTTTTGAGTTTGCACTTTTTCTAGTTGAAATAGTCTTGGATTGCAATGAAGTTTCCTCTTAGACTGCCTTTGCTGCATCCCAGAGAGTTTGGATTGTTGTATTTTCATTTTCATTTGTTTCCATATATTTTTTAGTTTCCTCTCTAATTGCCTGGTTCACCCAGTCATTCTTCAGTAGGGTAGTCTTTAACCTCCACATTTTTGGAGGTTTTCCAGACTTCTTCCTGTAGTTGATTTCAAGTTTCATAGCGTTGTGATCTGAAAGTGTGCATGGTATGATCTCAATTCTTTTGTATTTGAGGAGGACTATTTTATGCCCCAGTATGTGATCAGTCTTGGAGAATGTGCCATGTGCACTCGAGAAGAAGGTGAATTCCCTAGCTTCAGGATGCAGAGTTCTAAATATATCTGTTAATTCCATCTGTTCCAGAGTGTCGTTCAGGTTCATTGTTTCTTTAGTGATTTTCTGTCTGGTTGACGTATCCATTGTTGTAAGTGGGGTATTAAAGTCCCCTGCAATTAGTACATTCTTATCAATAAGATTGCTTCTGTTAGTGATTAGTTGTTTTATGTATTTGGAAACTCCTGAATTTAGTGCATAGATGTTTATAATTGTTAGTTCTTCCTGATGTAGAGTCCCTGTAATTATTATATAATGTCCTTCTTCATCTTTTGTTCCTGCCTTTACTTTAAAGTCCAGTTTGTCCGATATAAGTATGGTTACTCCAGCTTTCTCTTGGCATCCAGTCGCATGGTAGATATTTCTACATCTGCTTACTTTCAATCTAGAGATGTCTTCAGGTCTAAGGTGAGTCTCTTGTAGACAGAGCAAATAGATAGATTTTGGTGTTTGATCCATTCTGCTACCCTGTGTCGTTTAACTGGAGCATTCAGTCCACTGACATTCAGTGTTATTGAAAAATGTGGGTTTGGATTCATTGTGTTCCCTGTAGAGTGCATGTTTGTAGTGATGTCTCTGGTACCTGGTATTCCTTGCTACATTTCCTTCATAGAGTCCCTCTTAGGATTTCTTGTAGGGCTGGTTTGGTGGTCATGAATTCTCTCAACTTTTGTTTCCTTGGGAAAACCTTTATCTCTCCTTCTATTTGGAATGACAGGCTCGCTGGATAAAGGATTCTTGGCTGCATATTCTTCCTGTTCATCACATTGAAGATTTCCTGCCATTCCTTCATGGCCTGCTAAGTTTCAGTAGATAGGTCTGTAACCACTCTGATAGATTTCCCTTTGTATGTGAGGGCCCTTTCCTCCCTCGCTGCGTTCAGAATTCTCTCTTTGTCTTTATGTTTTGCCAGTTTCACTATGATATGTCGTGCTGAAGGTTGGTTTCTGTTATTCTTAGGGGAGTCCGGTATGCCTCTTGGTTTTCAATGTCTTTCTCTTTCCCTAGATTGGGGAAATATTCATGTATAATTTGGTCCAGCGCCCCTTCGGGACCTTTTTCTCTTTCTTCCTCTTCAGGAACTCCTATGATACAGATATTGTTCTGTTTGATTGTATCACTCAGGTCTCTGATTCTCCTTTTGTGCTCCTGTATCACTTCCTCTGTATCCTTTTTCTCAGCTTCTTCTTTTGCTATAACTGTGTCTTGTAATTCACCTGTTCTCCTCTCTGCTTCTTCAGTCCGCGCACTGGCGGCCTCCATCTTATTCACCTCATTTATAGCCTTTTCTAACTTGTCACAGCTATTTTGAAGATTCCTAGGCTTTGTATCAATGGCTTCTCTAACAGCTTCTATGCTTTTTTCAAGCCCAGTGATTAATTTTATGATAATCGTTCTAAATTCTTGTTCGGTTATGTTGCTTGTGTCTGTTTTGAGCAGTTCTGTCACTGTGATTTCTTCCTGGAATTTCTTTGGAGGAGAGTTCTTTCGTTACATTTTGGCTAGCTTTCTGTCTCGTCAATTTTAAAAGCTCTTTCTGCACTGTGCGCCTGTTAGTACGGCTCTATTAAAGGAGGCTCTTTGACTGTCCAGGGCCTGTCGTTTCAGGAGATGACCTTTTAATGGTGTCTCTCAGTTTCTCTTGTTGTGCTTGTGATTAATGTATTTCCTTACTCAGTGATATTTGAGACTTTCCACTATGTGAGCTTTGGCCTGTTTTTTGAGGTCGCCCTGAAAAGGAACACAGAGAAGCACGCAGGGAACACAAGCACGCAGACACACTGACAGATCCGGTAAACCAGCAAAGCAAGTGGGAAAGGAAGAAAAGGGAGCAGGAAAGAGAGCGGACAGGAAAGGAGAAAAACCAAAACCAAAAACAAAAAAACCAGGGGCACAGAGACAGCCAGAGATAAAGGACAGTCTGAAAGCCTAAAACCTGCGGAGAATAAAGATGAGAATGAGATGAGCGAAAAATATCTGGATGGCAAGGGTTGATCTAATCACAGCAGCGTTAAATGTTGGTCTTTCCAAAACTCCAGGGGGAAAAAGGAGAGAAGGATGAAATAGGAAAACAGAACAGAGAAAACAAGGGAAAAAATTATGGAAGCTTAAAAATTAAAAATAATTAGGCTAGAACAAAATGAAAAAAAATTAAAAATAGCACGAAGAGAAGAACCCAGCTCTCCAGCGCAGATGGGCGTGGGTCGATGTGAGTACGTCAGGTCTCAGGGCCTGGGCTCCGAGGCCCCGCCTTCGTGGATGCGGCGAGGGGAATGGCGGCGCCTCCAGCCCCTCTCAGCCCCTGCGTTGCCAGCCAGTCTCTTGAGTCCAACCTCCCGGAGCCATGGGCGGGTCAAGTTGGTTCGTTTTCTCAGGTCCGCTAGGCCTTCAGATCCCTTTGATGTTTCCGCCACCGCCAAAGTAACGTCCGGCAGCCAGGCGGCTTCAGGTTGGGGCCGCGCAGGGGGACTGGGGGGCCGCCCGACCCGAGTGCTCGCCCTGCGCCCAGCTGCGAGCTGCGAACGGGAAGTTTCTCTCTCCGCCGGGCCGCGGGCCTAGGTCTCCCTTCAGTCTCTCCTCTTCCCCTGGCTCCGCACCTCCCTGGGGGCCGGCTCTCAAAGCCCTGTGCCAGGCTGCACGGCCTCCTGCCCCGCGCCGCGGCCTGCGCGGTGCTGGGCAGCCCCGGACCGCGCTGTCTCTGGGCGCGCTCTCCCGGCTCCGCTCTGAGCCGGCGCTCCCTCCCCCGGAGTCCCCTGCCCGGTTCTCACGCACGCGCTCCGGCATCAGCATCCGGCCTCCGGGGGCTGACGTCAGTGAGGGCCCGGTGCGCACCTCCGCTCCTGGAGCCCGAGAGCTGTGGCTTTCAGGCCTCGCAGTTTGATGTTTGCAGTGCTCCCTCCCTCTCCGCCGTCTTGCCGCTCCAAGCCGAAATTTATTTTTTTAATTGCAACAAGGGCTTGAAGTCACTGATAAAAAAGTATAAAATTGTAAACTACTACGTGGATTTTGAAATGCCATGTTTATGTATTTTTTTAATGTTTATTATTTTTGAGGGACTGCGAGAGACAGGGTGAGCAGTAGAGGGGCAGAGAGAGAGGGAGACAGAATCCAAAGCAGGCTCCAGGCTCTGAGCTGTCAGCACAGAGCCCAGTTTGGGGCTCGAACTGACGAACAGTGAGATCGTGTCCTGAGCGGAAGGTGGTCGCTTAACCAACTGAGCCAGCCAGGCGTTCCGAAAACCTGTTTTAAAAAGAAAAGATACCTCATTAAAAGGGCACAAATTTAAATTATATTTTTAAAATCCAGTACTGTGGGGTCACAAGGAAAAGCAGTGCTAATACTTTCTGTTTTCCCTTTTATCTCCCCATTATTTAAAACACCATCTTAAAGGGAACAAATACTTAAGTTGACTTTGAAGAATATTAGCTACAACTTTACATTTTTAAAAACGTTTTGATATTTATTTATTTATTTTTGAGGGAAGGAGGGAGGGAGGTAGAGAGAGAAAAAGAGAGAAACAGAGCATGGGTAGGGGAGGGGTAGAGAGAGGGGGGGACACAGACTCTGAACAACAGGCTCCAGGCTCTGAGCTGTCAGCACAGAGCCTGACTTGGGGCTCGAACCCACTAACCGTGAGATCATGACCTGAGCCGAAGTCGGACGCTTAACCTACTGAGCCACCCAGACACCCCTATTTATTTTTCTATAATAATAGCATGAATAAAAGTTGAGGCAAAAATTAGGAAAAGCTTAGAATCTTGAGTCTATAAGAGAACTTGATTCAAATTTTTTTTTTTTTTTTTTTTTTTTGCTGTGTATTACCTGTGTGATTCTGGGCTTAGAACTAAGATGGAAAAGCACCTCCACTAAAAGACTGCTTAAAGGGTTAAATGCGGGACTGTATATACAGGGCATATCACAGACAGCCTCAACACAGTAATGCCAGCGTTGTAATTCCGTTTTAATTACTTCTGTGTAATGGAGCTCTGGGTCTAGTCCTGCTTCTTTCACTAACATCCTGCGTTTCTAGGCAAGTCTGTTTCCATCATCAGGACTTAGATTTTGCATGGCTGTAATCTGAGAACTAGACCGAACCGTCTCCGAAGCTCCCCCCGCCCCCAGCTGTGAGCTCCCTAAAACAGTACTGCTTCAGGAAGGTGTCTACAGCCCAGAAAAAGGATCCAGCAACCAGAACGCATACCCACCTAGGGGACTTTAGGGGCTTGGGTACATTTTCTATTTAGCCATGACTTACTTACCAATCACATGTTTAAGATTTCTTTCAATGTTTATTTTTTATTTATTTTTGAGAGAAGAGAGAGAGAGAGAGAGAAGGAAGAGGGGAGAGAGGGAGAGAGAGAGAATGAGAAGAGGAGGGACAGAGAGAGAGGGAGACACAAGCACCAAGGCACCAAGCTTCAGCAGAGAGCCTGACGCGGGGCTCGAACTCACAAACTGTGAGATCATGACCTGAGCCGAAGTGGACTCTTAACCGACTGAGCCACCCAGGCGCCCCTCACATGTTTCAAGATACACGTTTTTCAAGTATGTATATTCTTAGCAGCCTCTTGTGATAGATTTTCTGGGCGACTGCAGAGCAAGTGCAGCCTGCTTCTTGAACGCCTTCGGGATTGGGGCGCACATCTTTATCACTTGTCTGGGCTCCGCACTCAGGCCCACACGGGTGCCGCCACATGTCGCGGTTTGATACCAGGCGGATTAGCTCACGTGAATCCCCTCTGTGTGAGTTGCCCAGGTTTTCAGCTGTACAGTGGGACACTCACACTTCACGGAAGATAGTTATGCAGGACATCTAAGGGACTGTAGGCGTTCAGGACATGGCATTTCTGGGACTAGGCAACCGCTGGAGCTTCTGGACTAAGATGACCTCATGGACTCTGTCCACACTCATGGTGTGTGTCATTACCCTGGGGTCTCAGATACGATGACCTGCTTAGCTCGATCCCAAGCACCTCCTACAGAAATGTGTATGTGTGGATTCAAGAAACAAAAAGATGAGAAAGATACAAAGTGAGAATGTAGTGAGTTTGGGGATTTCAAGGCTGATCGAGGAAAACACGTGCCCACACACGGCGGCAGCGCCCAGGAGGCTTTATTCGGGTGGTCCCTTCATAGGTTGCATGAGGGGCAGCGTCCCTCACAGGAGACCTTCCAGGAGCTGTGGCTCAGGACTACTGCCCAGGAAGGATACAAGGTCAGGGCAGTCCTGGGAAGGAGGGGTATTGGACGGGGGCTCAGGTGTCTAAGCAGCGCTCCTCGGCAGCCAGACGGGAGGTACAGTGGTTTGCTCGGGCCGCTGCAGCAGGCCCCACACATTACATGGCGTGCACACAAACGGATTCTCAGTTCTGGACGCTGGAGACCCTGGGGCGAGGTGTGGGCAGTGACAGCTTCTCTGGAGGTCTCTCCTTGGCTGGTAGGTGGCTGTCCTCTAGGGAGTCCTCACAGGGTCGTCCATGTGCATGTCTGTCCTGATCTCCTATAAGGACACCATCATGTCAGATTAAGTCCCGCCCTGCTGACTTGACTTGACTGTAACTAGCTCTTTAAAGGTCCTGTCTGCAAATAAACTCCATTCTGAGGTACTGGGGGCTCGGATGACGGCATACGAATTTCGGCACGTTCGTGTGTTCCGAAGAGCAGCAGCAGTGTCGGGGTTTCCCTGGCCCCAGGGTCGGCTCTGTCTGTGGCTAGCGGATGGTCGGTGCAGGTCTACGAGGTATGCAAAGCAGGTGGGCTCTGAAGGGGCTTATTTGACTATATGTAAAGCACATATGTGAAAATATGTAAAACCTTGTTTGGTAGTCGCCTGTTATGAACTAGAGGTCTTAGCCTGCTGTGAAGAAATAAACCGCGTAGGAGCCGAGACGTGGGGCAGCTTTGGTTCACTTAAACACCACTCCGTCTGCGGCTCCATGTTCGTTTTATAATTGGAATTGTGCGTTCCGTTATAATGCCTGGGTTTGGAGCCAGCGATTAAGCATTCTGAAGACCCCATATCCTACACAGGCAGGATTTCAAAGCCCGTTTACAGCCAGCTGTGGGGACAGCCAGGAGAGTGGATCAGAAATGGTGGTTTTGACTTTTTGGTCTGTTTAATCAGTAGAATGACATTCCGGCCCTGCTGACACATGTCCCCGGCTATCTGTAAAGCTTGATGAATTGCCAGCCCACATGCAGCAAGATGTGGGAGCCCTCTTTGCCAGCTTCTAAGAAATCAGGGCTTTGCAGTTGTTCATCGCCATGGTCCTGAAGTGCACGGACATTCAGCCAAGAGTTCCAGCCCCTGGGCCATTTCGGGTAATTCCTTGGACACAGCTGTTTGTTTCTTTTATAATTGTGAGGCGTCCAGACCCTTGGTGATTCCAGAGTGACTAGCGCCGGGGGGCTGCTGGGAGAGCTCACTTGTGGCACTGGAGAGTTCGGGCTGGCATGATCGGTGGACGGAAGTGCTGGGGGTTCCCTTGCCGAGTAAAGATCTAATGGGAGTTCAAGCCGTATCCAGTACAGAAAGTACTTCGCACTGTTGGATGGGGAAGCTCGTGATGGGCAGGCTGTTTGACTCTCTCAGGTCCACCAGCCCCTCTGCTCCCTGCATGCTCTGTGCTCCTGAGAAAGGTGGGTTTGTGTGGCTCGGGGGAATTCCAGGTGGTGGGAGTAGGAGCAGATAACTGTGGTCTCAGGGTCACGGGTGCTCCCTTCACCTCAGCAGCAGGGTCAGCTGAATGGGTTTTGTGCTTGGCCCACCACCGCCCGCACACTTCTTCGGTTGGCCTCATGCAGGCTCACGGGATGTCAGTGCTGCTGTCGAGGGGAGTAGGTTCCGGTCAACGAGAGAAGTTTCCAGGAGACTCCGGCGGAGGGAGAGCTATGATGCGGCTGTGCTCCAAGTCCAGTTGTCGGAAGGAAGCCCGGCCTGCGAGTAGGTCTGAGAGGTGTGCTCGCTGCGGCCGAGGCCACGCGCAGTGTGCTTTGGTGAGCAGGCGTGGACTCGTGCTTGCTCAGATGACTGCCTCCGGGCTGAGTTTCCACTGACTGCTGTAGTAAAGGGTACTGGTGTCCTTCCGTGGGTGCGCTTGGCGGGTGGAGGAAAGGTGAATTTAGCTGCATCCCAGGTCAGACCCTCAGCCCGGGGCACTCACGCATGGGAGCCTCACAGGTGGGCCAGGTTCTTTCAGAATAGGCATCAGTTGTCTACACATTTGGCCCGTTTTGCCCGTGTAGGACCACTGGTCTCTCTGGGGGCAGCTGTTTGTCCGGCTTTTGTAGCTTCAGGGCTGGTGCCTTGGGAAGTGGTGGTGGGATCACCAGTAGGTGTCCTCCTACGTTACCTTGCTGCTCCTTCACGACTGTGTCTGTCTTCTGTCCGGCGGACTCTGTAGGGTTTCTATCACTGCGATGTAACTGACATGTAGCGTTGTGTCAGGCAAGGAACATAGTGATTTGATACATGTGTATATCGTAACATGATACCACAGTAAGTGTAGTTACCATCCATCATCTCACGGGGGTAATCTTTTTTCTTGAGATGAGAATTTTTAAGATCTACTTTCTTAGTAACTTTCAGATGTACAGTATTGTTAACTCTAGTCCCCATGCCGTACGTTGTGTTCCCAGAACGTATTCATCTGATCACTGGAAACTTGTGCCTTTAAAAATAATCCTAACAGAGTTCACCTAACACAGTGTTAGGTTAGCTTCAGGTGTGCAATACAGTGGCTCAACAACTCCGTGTCACCCAGTGCCCATCAGGATATGTGTACTCTTAGTCCCCTCCGCCTGTCTCACCCAACCCCCCCCCCGCCTCCCCTGTTCTCAAGCGTTAAGAGCCTGTTCCACGTTGTCACATGTACCTGAACTTGCTTCTCTTTGTGGGTGCGTAACGTTCCATTAGGTGTACATGTGCGCAGGCATCTGTCTATCTGACAGCTTACGCATTGATATAACAAAGGATCCTTAGGTTGTTTCCATATCTTGACTGCTGTGGATAGTGCTGTAATGAACATGGCAGTGCAGATACCTGTCGGAGATCGTGAGTTCATTTCCTTCAGATAAATAACCGGAAACGGGGTTTCTAGATTTTATGGCAGTTATAGTTCTAATGTTTTGGGCTACCTCCATACTGTGGCTGCACCACTGTAAATTCTCATCAAGAGAATTGAACATTCCCTTTGCCAACACTTGCTTTGGCCTCCTGGTAATAGCCAGTCGAAGTGGTGTGGGGTTCTGTCTCATGGTTTTGATATACATTGCCTGGAGATTCATGATGTTGAGCCTCTTTGCGTGTATCTGTTGGGCATATGTATGTCTTCTTTGGAAACATGTCCGTTCAGGTCCTCTGCCCGTTTTTTCATTGGATGGTTTGGTTTTGTTGTTGAGTCGTATGAGTTCTTTATGGACTTTGGATGTTAGCCCCTTGGATATGTGATTTGCAAGTGTCTTCTCCCATTCTGTTTGCCTTTTCATTTTCCTGACTTCCTCTGCAGTTCCATTTGGTTATTTTTGCCATTGTCATCTTTGCTTTTGGTTCAAAAAGATATATATTGTAAAGCTAGATGTCAGGGGGTTTACACCCTGTGTTGTAAGACTTTTTAGGACTTTAGGACTTACATTCAAATCTTTAATCCATTTTGAGTTTTTTTGTGTATGGTACAGTTAGTTATCCGGTTTCCCCAAAACCATTATTTGAAGAGAGTGTCCTTTCCCTGTTGTCTGTTCTTGGTTCCCTTGTCATAAAGTAACTGACAGTATGTGCATGTGTTTATTTCCGGGCCCTGTGTTCTGCCCCGTTGATCTATGTGTCTGTTTTCATGTGAGTACCATACTGTTTTAATTACTGCAGCTTTGTAAGATCATTTGAAATCAAGGAGCATG
>PJEM01021210.1:0-11047 GCA_004023845.1 Helogale parvula | reverse complement strand
CCGCGGTCCCAGGGACCCATCACCCCTCATCTACCCCTCCCCAGCGCGCACCACCACGTTCACAGGGACCGTCACCCCTCTTCACACCCTCCCCTGCCGGGTCCCCCAGTCCCGCTCCCACCCCCGCGGTCACAGGGACCCAGGACAGTCCGCGGGAGGGGGGCGGCGTTCGCGGCCGGACCTACACGCACCCCAGCCCGCGGCACCGGCGGCAGGGCGCGCGGGACCCCGTCCCCCCCGGCCCAGGACTCGGGGGCACGGTGGGGCCGCGAGGCGCCCACCTCAGCCGGAAGCCAGGCTCACACTCGCGAGCAGGTGCGGCTTTTCCGGACAGCGCTTCCGGGTCGCGGGTGGCGGAGCCCCGAGGGGGCGGGGCCCGCGGGAGCGGTCTCAGCGCCCCTTCCGCCCCGGGCGCGGCGCTTCCGGTCCGTGCCCCGCGGGGGCCTCGGGCCGTCCACGCGGCCGTGCGGGCCGCCCGCCTCTGCGAGCTAAGTGCTTCCCGCCGCGGGGAGGGGAAAGCGTGCGGGGCGGCGGACGCGTCAGAAAGGCCGTGACGCTGCTTTCTCCTCCGCTGGGAAAGGGCTTCCGCCGCGAACGGCTTGTTCTCAGGGCGTGCCGCTCGTCCGTCGGGAGCAGCGGGGCTGAGGGGACCGGGGACCCTGTGGGCGGGGCGTCGCGCAGATAAGAGAAGGGCTGAGGGGACCGGGGACCCTGTGGGCGGGACGTCGCGCAGATAAGAGAAGGAGGCTGAGGGGACCGGGGACCCTGTGGGCGAGGGCGTGGAGAAGATAAAGAAGGGCGTCTGTGGTGGCCGAAGACCCTGGTGGCAGGGGCGTTGAGCAGAAGGAACAGAGCGCGCTGTCTGCTGGCCAGGGCACCAGCAGGGAGAACAGAAGGGCGATGGTGGCCACACCTGGTGGGCGAGGAGGTAGAGCGTGAGGGGGGGTTTGTAACCCAGCTTGTGAGTCCCCCCCCCCTCCCCCCGCTCCTGCCAAACCCAGGCTGAGAGACTGTGGACCCGACTCCATGGCCTGGCCGGGTCCACGCAGAAGGCAGAGGCACAGCCCTGGGCTCCTACATGGCCTCCAACTCCTTTCTTCTTTACATTTGCTTTACCCTGTTTAGAATTTTACAGACGATGGGGTGCCTGGCTGGCTCAGTGGGTTAAGGGCGAGCTTCGGACTCCTCTTGATTTCAGCTGATCATCGTGATCTCTCCGTTTGCGGGTCGGATGCCCCCAGTCGGGCTCCGCGCTGACTGCGCAGCCTGCCGGATAGAGCCTCTGTCTCTGCCGTTGCCCCACTTGTGTGCACGCACACGAGCTCGCTCTATGTCTCTCAAAAACACACTTAAAAAGAACTGTATTAGAAAGGAACTTGTAGAGATGATTTATGAATGCCAGTATCTTTGGATGTGGGGGTGGGGGGCAGCACTACCTGTACTTGACCAGCAAGATTTGGGTTTTGGAAAGACCTTGAACGGAAACTCTGCTTGGTGGTAGGGAGAAGCAGCCGCCCACGTCTCCAGGAAGGTCTTGCACAAGAACTCCCACGTGGAAGCTCACGTTGCAGATCGATGCTTCTCTCAGGAGGCCAGGCTCAGAATGAGGGCTGAGGCCCTCTCCTCAGCCCTTTATTGCTGGCCCCACCCACACGACTAAGAACACGTCATCCAGTCAGCCACAGGCCTGAGATTGGATCAAGGGTCTTGGGGGGGGGGGCACTCTTCTGCAGAGAGACCGCTCAGCCCAGCCTGTGCCTCGCCCCCTCAATGGACAGACACACATTTCAGCACTCTCTCCACCTCCCTCATTCCCATTGCTCCCTTTCTGGACAGACTGACTTGAGCGTTTCCAACTTGCGTGGAAATGCTTTCTGAGCGTCCACCTTGCTTTCAGAGTACTATCAAGTGAGTCAAGGATGGACCGACATTATTTTTCTAGGATATGGAAGATCATTTTAGATTGAGCTCAGGTATCGTGTAGGAGGACTTCTTCCCCACCAGCCAGAATGTATGTAGCACCAGCAATTATTAGGGGATGATTACCGTCCGTGGTTTTGCTTCTAAACCTCTTGAACGCTCTCCATGTGATCCATATATACAACTATCATGAAGATCTTTATAAACACGTTTGTCTACCAAGCTGCGGTCTAGAAATTCTAACAGGACACATTCTGCAGCAGGTTTCATGCTTTGTAAAACCATTTTTATTGTTTTAGCTCCCTTCCCGTCCATCGATTATTTGCCAAAGTTTAACTGGTACTATTGGGAAATTACACTGCAAGGTAGTTTTAGGTTCACTTGTTTCAGGACACATTTTTGCATATTGGTGACATTTATGCAGTTTGGGGTTTGAATGTGGAAATGCAGGGAACGATGCACCCTCATTTAAGCTGTGGCTTTACTGTGTCGGAATCTCTGACCAGGTTTCAGAATGGCAGTGTCTAGCGAAAGTTTTTTCTCTATCGTTTGTTTTTTATTTTTGTTAATGTTAGTTTGTTTATTGAGAGAGAAAGAGGGAGAGAGCCCAAGTGCCCACATGGGCAAGCTGAGGGGGAGCAGAGAAAGGAGAGAGGATCCCAAGCAAGCTCCACGCTGTCAGTGCAGAGCCCAACATGGGTTGAAACTGATAAACTGTGACAATGCGACCTGAGCTCAAATCAAGAGTTGGATGCTTAATTGACTGAGCCCTCCAGGCTCCCCTTGTTCATTTGCTTTTTGATTTCAGTTTCTATTTAAATTCTAGATACTGACCATGTAGGGTGAGATTGGTTTCAGGATTAGAACTTAGTGATTTTTCACTTAATACAACACCCAGTGCTCATCACAAGTGCCCTTCTTAATGTCCCTCACCCATTTAGCCCAAACCCCGTCCACCTGCGGTCCATCAGTTAAGTTTCTCCTCTGTAGTTAAGAGCCTCCTATGGTTTGCTTCCCTCCCTCCCTCCTCTCTCTCTCTCTCTTCCCTAAGTTTGCCTGTTTGGTTTCTTAAACTCAACATATTTTTTGAATGGACAAGAGAATTCTTTCATTCATGTTACAATGATCAATTCCCATTTGAAAATGAGTAATGCTGGTTCACCATGTAATTTGCAATGAGGAAAAAAAAAATCCTGAAAGTGCGTAACACATAGGAAGAGATAAAGCTTAAGAGAAGACACCAGGGGCACGTAGGTGGCTCAGTTGGTTGAGCATCTGACTTTAGCTCGAGTCATGATTTCATGATTCGTGGGTTCAAGCCCTACATCGGTCTGTGTGCTGACTGCTAGCTCAGAGCCTGGAGGCTGCTTCAGATTCTCTCTCTCTCTCTCTCTCTCTCAGAAATAAATAAATGTAAAATAAATGAAAAAGAACATCCATTTGGAACAATGTGGATGGAACTAGAACTGTATTATGCTATGAAAAAAAGTCATCAGAGAAAGGCAAATATCATATGATTTCACTCATATGCGGAATTTAAGAAACAAAACAGATGCACCTAGGGGGCAGAAAATAAAATAAGATAAAGAGGGAAGCAAACCATAAGAGAATCTTAAATAAGTAGAACAAAATGAGGAGGAATGGGGGGGAGGGGGTAAGGGGTGGGGCTGGATGGGTGATAGGCATCAAGGAGGGCACTTGTGTTGAGCACTGGGTGTTGTATGTAAGTGATGAATCATTAAATTCTGTTCCTGAAACCTATACTACAGTATATGTTAACTAATTTGAATCTACGTAATCATTAAAAATTATCATCTCTACTAGTGACAGGCTGTATACTGTTTGGGAAAACTGGTGGAACAGAAAGAAGCTATGAAAATCTCATTCTGCTCAACAGCCATGAATCCCCAGATCCCTAAATGGGAATGGGTCCCATATGATTCCCCTTCATAAACACATGTAAAAGGCTGAGAGAGAGAGAGAGAGCGAGAGAGCGCGCGTGCGAGTGAGAGGTCATCTCCTCTGCTGGGAGGACAAGGCAGTCACTGGCTCCTACTGTTCATGTGGAAATGACTTAGATCCCTGTCTCACACGTGGGAGCACTGGGAATCGGGGCCGCCTGTGGTTTTTGAAGAGTGTTCGATGCCTTTCTCAGTTCCCCCACTTTATTTCTTGTGCTTTTGTGTGAATATTTCATATAAACATGTCCACGAGCTGACTAATTTGGTTTTTTTTTTTTCTTTACTTTTTAAGTTTATTTTGAGAGAGAGAGAGACAGACAGACAGAGAGAGAAGGGGAGAGAGGGAGAGATGAGAGTGTCCCAAGCAGGCTCTGCACCATCAGCTCAAACTGTGAGATTGGGATCTGAGCCAAAACCAAGAGCCGAGCACTTATCTGACTGAGCCTCCCATGACCCCACTCATTTGATTTTCTTTGTAAAGTCTCTTAACCTCCTCCATTAATTTCAGTTATAGACCAGGGTTTGCTAAAGCCAGAGCCATGGCACTTGTCTATATTTTCATGTTTTTATTGCTTTATTCTATTTAACATACTTATATTGTAAATCCCTTTCTTCAGACTCCAGTCTAACACTATGGATTTTTTTTTTTTTTGGTCTTGTCCATATTTGTCTTTTCTTCCCCATCACATTCCCTTACTCTTTTTCTTGTATACCTGAGATTTTTCTTCTCATTCTTCTTTTTTCAGATTTTACTTTTACAAAGTCTAGACCTCCAACATAGGGCTTGAACTCACAACACCGAGATCAAGGGTTGCATGCTCCAGTGACTCGGCCAGCAAGGCGACGCTCTGAGATCTTCTAAAAGGGGGACACTGGCATCAATGTTGTTTTATATAGAGATGGTGTCTATCCCTTTCCTTAGGCGGATAGAATTGGGACACATCACCTTCTTCCCATTCAGAAACTGGAATGCACTCTGTGTGGCCGCTTTGATTGGAGTGAATCTGACCTTCATGCCTTCGGGTTCATTCTTCTAAAATCACTGCAGATGTCCTCCTGCTGTTCGAAGTAATCCCCCCAAACCATGGGATTGTATTACAGCACCTCTCTCGCCAGTCCCCACCTAACAGCCTGGAGAGGAAAGCAGCCCTGTTTGGGGGACTTGCTGATCTGAAGCTGCCGTGTCAGTCTGTGTGCCCACCCGCTTGTTTTTTGTCCCCCGTGATGGCTTTCTCCGGGAGATTGTCGGTGTCCATACTAAGCAGTTTCTTCGGGTGTAGAAATGTCTAGTGATGTCACCTACCCTAGAGAGGGCTTTTACTGCGGTGGAGTCTCAGTTCAGGTAGTCCTTTATGGTCCCACAACTCTTTAAACGTTACCAAATACAACTATTAAGTGGATATTTAATCTCTACTCTTATCCCACCTCTACTCGCCACACAGTAGCTGGAAGCAAAAGCCCCAATATTTTGTGTGTGCAAAAGTCCAACTTATTTCTACTAGCCCCGAAATGCTCCGTCTTTCTTCTGGGATTTCTTCCACTACAACCCAACCTCCACCCCCCGCTACTTTTCCATTGCCTCACTAGAAAATCCAGTGTGGATGTGGCAGTCATCTCACTGGATTTCCCTAGTCTCATGGATTGTACCTCAAAAACTCGTATTGAAACAGGTTACACGACAACGTCTTCAAAGATCTGTATATTTTACCCAGGTCTTGATGTTGCCTTTTATGGGTAAGACCAATAAAATCTACTCAGTCATGGCAGAAACTGAACTTCCTTTACTCCAAATAGTTTATTTTTTACTTTAAATAAATGTTTATTTTTGAGAGAGGTGAAGCATGAGTGTGAGAGGGCCAGAGAGAGAGGGACACACAGAATCCGAAGCAGGCTCCAGGCCCTGAGCTGTCAGCACAGAGCTTGATGTGGGCCTGAACTCACAAACTCTGAGACCATGACCTGGGCTGAAGTCAGACGCTTATCCTACTGAGCCACCCAGGACCCCCATATATTTTATTTCCTAAAACGTATTTGTTTTTGAGGGAGAGCGACACAGAATCCAAAGCAGGTTCTAGACTCTGAAGTGTCAGTGTAGACCCCAACGTGGGGCTCAAACCCACTCTCCATGAGATCATGACCTAAGCCAAAATCAAACCGTTAACCGACTTAGCCACCCTGGCACCCCTACTCTAAATATTTTAACGCACAAATGCTTCAGTATTTGTTTTTAATGTTTATTTATTTTAGAGAGAGAGAGAGACACGGTTTGGGGGGGAGGGGCAGTGAGAAATGGAAACACAGAATCTGAAGCAGGCTCCAGGCTCTGAGCTGTCATCACAGAGCCTGATGTGGGGCTTGAACTCACGAACCACAAGATCATGACCTGAGCTGAAGTTAAGATGCTTAACTGAGCCATCCAGGCGCCCCAATGCTTCCCTATCTATACATACAAAACATTGATATCCACCTTTTAAGAGCAATATCAGTCTCCTGAGGAGAAACCCTCAGCTGACAGTTTGGACTCATACTGAATCCTTCATGCATTCTTACGCGACCCTGGTTAAATGTTCTGCACTTTTTGTCTTTTAATTGTGTGTGTGTGTGTGAGACAGTGAGTGTGGCTGATAGGTTCTATCAAACACTTAGTATGCAGATCCTTAGGCTCCACCTGCCTTTTAGAAGATATACCAAGAACGAGCAAGCACTGCCAGGCTCTGATGGGCATCAGCACACATTCTGTCTCTGTGCTGTGAGCCTCTCCCCTCTAAGCCCTGGGTATTCAAGTTGATGCCAACACTTGAAACTTGTCACCAAAACACACATGCACAGCCACATTCTCTTTATGTGATGACTATATGGATGTGTGTCACCAATTCCATGTGGTCAAAAAGTATATAGTCATACGATCTGTATACAGTTGTGTTTCTCTGTGTTATCTGACTGTGAGGGTTTGGCCATTATTGTGTCTGTTGAGAGTGTGGTCAGGGTGGAAGGTCTACATGTGATGGTCACAACATGTATGTTATCGGATAGTGTGTGTGTCGAGGGCGTTATGTTCACCATGGGATCAGTGTGTTTCAGAGGATGCAGGAGGTGAAGTGAGCACATCAATGTCTACCTGGCAACAGTTCAACCCCTGGAGCGCCAGCAAGTCCACCACAGGCCCACAGGGCACTGGGGAGCCTGGGAGAAGGGGAACTAGCATGGTGGCATCAGGCCTGTGAGACTTGCGGGGGCCCGAGCCAAGGGAAGGCCAGATCCTGACCAGAATCCCGAATCCAGGGGCTGAATGGTTCAGAGACAGGGAAACCAGTGTTACCAGTGATGGAGTTGTGAGTGGCATAGTTGTTGAGTTTGGACACAAAGTTGGGGCAGTCATCACAGTATGTAATGGAGGTGCCAGGTGTGGCTCAGTCCGTTGAGCATCTGACTCTTGATTTCGGCTCAGGTCATGGTCTCACAGTTCATGAATTCGTATTCCCCAACAGGCACTGCACAGTGTGGAGCATGCTTGGATTCTCTTGCCCCCTCTTTCGTCTCCTGCTCATGCACACTCTCTCTCCCTCTTAAAAATACTCACTCACTCTGGAGCTGCGGATGGGATACTGAAGACTGGGAGAGCCAGAAATGGGTGAGACTTCCTTCCAAAGTCAGCTCTCCCACATCTCGCTCTGTAATGTCAAGAAATGGAAAAGAAACCTGAAAACAAGAGCTGCAATGGGAGGCCGATGAGTGTTTATTTAGGAGTAAAGAATTGCAGTTTGGGGAGCACCGATTCCAGCAGTAACCAGAAAAGTGTCCCATCTTTGGGGTGAAAGCAGGTTTTTTTTTTTAATAGGAAGAGGGACAATGACATCACTTGCATAAAAGAAAAATTACCCATTGGTACTATGACCAATTCTGGAGAATGTCACAACTCTTCGAAGAGTATGTTCTTCTGCTGCTTTTTGATGAAGTGTGAGGTGTACCTCTGTGAAGTTCATCTCATCTAATGTGTCAGTTAGGTTTGATGTTTTCTGATTTTGTCTGAATGATTCATTCATTGATGAAAATGTGTATTAACGTCCCCTTCTGTTCCGTAAGTGTCTCTCCCTTTATATCTATTCATACTTGTTTTATATATGTAGGTGCTCCTATGTTAAGTGCATAAATATGTAGAGATATTATATCCTGTTGTTGAATAGACTTCCTTATGGTTATATAATACCCTTATTGTCTCAATATTGGCATTTTAAAATAAAAACTTATAAGAATTCAGTCACAAACTATGTAACCAATCTTTCTCATTATGACCTACATACATGTTAACAATATGTAGTAATGTCACATTATCTTGTGTTTTGTTTTTCATTTTAGTATTCAAAGATACTTTCTAATTGAATCCAATCATCATAATTATTACTGCATCATGAAAAATATGTCCTGACCACCATCATGGACTTTTTAACAACAACTTTGCTTCATATGCAGTTCCAAGTACTACTCCCATAAAAAAAAATCAGTTAGAAAATTCTGATTTTAGAATTCTCAGACATATCATAGACTTGTATATCTTACTGACATTTTTATAATAATAGGTCATTAGGTAGGATTACAAATTAATGTCTAAAGGGTATTAAGACATTCTTCATATATATTTGTCCTAGCCAGGGATTTCTAACGCAAAGTCTAACCTTTCATTTGAATTTAGCAATGGTAAATATACAGTGAGAGAAACTACATGTTGACTAAGAAATTATAAATCACTGAAGACTGCCATTCATTATTATACAAAGTGTGAAACTTCAAATGCCTACAAAAGTTTTTTACTAGTCAAGGTTATTCCCATGCATATAACAATGAATAACTTCTGCAGCATTTTTTTCTGTTATTTTCCTAGAGTGATCTCCTTCTGAAAGATTTTCCTGTGTAATTTCCCAGTTAAGGACATTAGATTATTCTTCATACTTGATTCTCTTGCGCACCATGTGACCAGAGGCAAGCTAATGTCTTTTACCCTTTGGTTATAAATATAAGGTTCCTCCAAATGCAGTCCATTCATGTTGTGTAAGGAGAAGATAAAAATAAAGGCATTTCCGTAATGAATATGGCCACAAAACTACCCCCACCTGAGTCCCCTGGCTGGTTTCACATTAGTGCTGTGGCTAAAGGCACTTGATGTTCATTCACTAGAATTAGAGTGAGTTCGCTCATGGTCGTCAGGATCAGAGGGTGTAACAAAGGCTTTTCCAGATAGATGACATATTTATGGTTTCTGTCTAGTATAGTTTCTCAGGGTTTCAAAGACAAGAACTTTGATCAAAGCTTTTTTGACATAGAAGACATGTATATGGTTTCTCACCAGTGTGTTCCCTCATGTTTTCGAAGATTAGAGCTTTGAACAAAGGCTTTTCCACACTGATGACATGTATATGATTTTTCGCCAGTGTGAGTTTTCCTGTGTTTTTTAAGATCACTGCTTGTAACAAAGGCTTTTCCACATAAATGACATGTACATGGTCCCTCTCCAGTGTGAATTCTCTCATGCCTTCTAAGACAAGAGCTTCGAACAAAGGCCTTTCCACATAGATGACATTTATATGGTTTCTCTCCAGTGTGAGTTCTCTCATGCTCACGAAGATAAGAGTTCTGAAAAAATGATTTTCCACATAGATGGCAGGTATATGGTTTCTCTCCAGTGTGAGTTATCTCGTGTTTTCTAAGACAAGAGCTTTGAACAAATGCTTTTTCACATAGATTACATTTATATGGTTTCTCGCCAGTGTGAGTTCTTTCATGGTCTCGAAGATTAGAGCTTGTCACAAAGGCTTTTCCACACTGATGACATTTATACGGTTTCTCTCCACTGTGAGTTCTCTCATGTTTTCTAAGACAAGAGCTTTGAACAAAGGCTTTCCCACACTGATGACATTTATATGGTTTCTCTCCACTGTGAGTTCTCTCATGTTCTCGAAGATTAGACTTTGTCACGAAGCGTTTCCCACATAGTTGACACATAAATGGTTTCTCACCAGTGTGAATTCTCTGATGTTGTTTAAGGGAACTACGAACAAAGGCTTTCCCACACAGATGACATTCATAAGGCTTCTCTCCAGTATGAATTCGGTTATGTCTTGTTAGTGATGAAAAATACCTGAAGCGCCTCCCACACAGATTACAAGTAAATGGACTCTCACCTGTGTGACTTATTTTATGGGTATGAAGGTTGGCGTTTCGGGTGAAGTGTTTTCCACATTCATTACATTTGTAGGTTTTCTGTCCACTGTGAGTTAAGATATGTGGAGTCAATGTGTAGGTGTGAATGAAAACATCATATCCATTATATACAGAGAGGTCTTCTGTTTTGGGGTATTTCTGCTGCTGGGAAAGAGATAAGAGACTGTTACAGGACTTCTCCCAAACATGCATGCATCCAGCTATCTACCTCTGAATTCTCTACCACTGACCACTAAGATAATCTCCAACTTAAACCTTCTCCAGATCACTTACGTGTACATGGGATGTACATCTCCAGCATGCACAAACATTTTTACACTTTGTAAAAACGCATCTTTATTGGAGGGCTGAGTGTTTGTGAAGACTTCATTATGTGTCATGTCAGTAAACCATGGTTATGCAATTATCCATTTATGAGAACAGTTATAGCTTAAATCTAGGCTAATTTCTTCCCTGGATTTAAAATTTCAATGCCATTCTGTGAGAAAGTACTTATAGCAAACCCTAACAACTGTTATGTGATTCTTCCCAAGGGATGACTTAGACTCTTCCCAGGCCTTGACCATGGATAGGCAAGGTTTGTCCTCATGACACTTACTACTGTCCAGTAGTAAGGTGGCTCCTTCGTGCAGATATCTTGCATAGGTATTATTTCTTGCTTGTAATGGCTGTTTTTCATGCCTAAAATAATCGGAAAAAAAGAAATAAACCTAAGAAACACTTTGAGTAGAGTAGGGGAATCAAAGTGTTGAATAGCTCACAAGACCAGGTAAGCACACATGACCAAGTGATGTGACACTGAGGAAAATACTGGTGGGTAGACATACATTTTAGAATAGTGTCAACTGGAACAAAACTCCATGTTTGAGTTCAAGAAAAAGAAAATAATGATGGGCTGTTGCAGAGAATATCAGAGTGGAAGTCCTAAAAGAAAGAGACCAGAAATCATG
>PJEM01021209.1:0-11736 GCA_004023845.1 Helogale parvula | reverse complement strand
CAACCACTGAGAAAGCCCTAACAGTGACCACCCCCACACACTCTCCCTTCCGATCCTTGAGCCCAGCAGTCTCCAGGTGGCACACACACTCACCACGGTCGCCCACCTGGTCCATCCTTCCAGGGGCGGTTTCTGCTCTCCCCTACTCTCAGCTGCCAGGACCCCTCAGGACCCTCCAGCCACCCCACTGCCCAGGAAGGTGAGCCCAACTCTCCACAACCAAACCTGCCACACGGAGGTCATGACCCCAATGCTCCCTGGTGCCATTTTGAACTGGTGGCCACATGCTGAAGGGGACTACAGGCTGCTGGCTTAGCTCCTACAGGACCGCACCACATGGTCTGCATGGGGCAGAACACCCCAGCCCCCACCTGAGAACCATTCCCCCCACGACTTCCTGGCACGGCCCAGTCTCTTTTCCAGCTGAGTGGCCCCAGGACCCACAGTGGCCAGTGAGAGGTGTAAGAATTAATAGATGGAGGCAGAGAAAGAGGAAAGAAAGAGACTAAGTTATGGCGCCAAGAAAGCATTTATTGGGATCTGAGAGTCCTGGGCAAGGTTCCATGACCCCGGGAGTGGGGAGTCAGGGAAATCGCACCTGTCAGGGAGGGGCGAGGTACTTTATGGGTGTAAGACTTCCGGGTTTGGTCCTGGGAGGGCAGATCACCAAATAAGGGCACTGTTTTAAAATGGCATGGACATTCCAGGTCTGCAGGTGGGGGGTGGGGGTCATCAGTGCACGGTATTTTTCTCCAACCCACAGCGAAATGGCCACTCGGTCGCCTTCTTAAGGTAACTCTTACATTCCGACCTTTTTGGTGTTATGGGGCGGCGTCAGGTCTCTGGCTACTTCCTGCTGAGATGGGGTGGCGTGATGATCGGGGTTTGTGGTCAGAATGAGAGAGTACCGTTAAACCAGCAGCAGGTGGGTAGCAGCGAGGTTGGTGAATCTGGATACCAGTTCCCTTAAAAAGTTGGAAAAACAGCGGAGCAGACACAGCCCCAGTAGGGCTATGAGGAGTAATGAGATTATGGGTTGGGCCAGGGTGGACAGGAGGCTAATTAATCATGGAGACCAGCTGAAGAGGCTTTCATACCAATTTTGGTTTTTGGCTCCTTACTTTTGCCCTTTCTTGTAGATGGCCGTGAACCACGGCTAAGGTATCTTGTACAATTCCTGAGCTATTGGCATAGAAGCAACATTGTTCCCCTAAAGCCTGGCATAGCCCTCCTTAGGGTAATGGTAATAAGTCTAACCCTCGCCTGTTTAGTAACACCATTTCAGCAAAGGAATCCAAGGAGTGTTGTAACGGACTAATAGAACTTTCTAGCTCGGCTAGATCAGCGTCAGTGGCCTTAGTTAATGCATCCTTTGGAAGGGGCCTGATCGTGCTGAAGTGTTTTTAAGGAACGAAACAAATTATAACTCTGATGTAAGGTTAGGAATAATGGGAGGGGGTCTCCCAAATAATTTTATAAGGAGTAAGGCCTAGGGTTTAAGGGAATTTTACCCCGTAAAGGGCCTAGGAAGGAAGAGTTTACCCAATGTCCACCAGTCTCCATGGTTAATTTGGTGAGGACCTCTTTTAGGGTTTCTAGTATCTGGTGCTGCCTGGTTTACAAAAGTAAGTATGACAGAAGATTTGTTTCCTGGTTTTTCAGGATCCTTGGGCATATAAGTGCGATATGCTTGCATCATTCCTTCTAAAAAGGCGGTTGGAGACTCATCCTTTCCTGTTGTACATGATTAACCTTAGCCAAATTGGTGGGCCGTCTAGCGGCCACTTGAAGACCCCACATTAGAGTCTGGCGGTAGAGGTGTAGGCTCCCCTTACCTCCTGCCATGTTGAAATCCCATGACCAGATTAGAGGCAATGAATACCAACAGAACATTCTTTCCATTAAGAGGAAGGTGAGCGTAATCAGGAAATTTTTGCTGTTTTCTCAGCTTTTTGGGGCAACATTTGCCAGTCCGATAGCAAAGAGACAGGACAGTTTAACTAATCGGACTGGTGATACATTGTTGAAACATAGTTTTTCTCTCTAAAAAACCTCATTTTTAGAGAGCCAGATTGAGACCAATGCCTTTGTGGAAGGAGTTCAGTCTTAACAACCTTGGCCTGATTATTTACATAAGCCCAGCAAGAATAAGGATTGTTCATGAGGATTTTATCAGGCTTGCTTTGCTGGGTACTTTTATAAGGAATCTCCAGGTTGAACTTTCAGTGGCCACTCTGGGCCAGAAGCCAACCAAAGCCAGCACTTTCCATCAGACAGGCTTGAAATACCTGTTGAGTTGGGCTAATTCCTCTTCCTGAGGTTCCCAAGATAAGCTGAGGTCCCTGCACCTGCCAGGAAGTGACCTTCTTTACTCACCTGGGGAGGCTGCTGGGAACTCTGTGAGCAAGGTATCCAGCCGACATTTCCAAGAGGCTTTGTGGCTCCATGTTCCATATAATCAACCTTAGTTCCTTAAAGCTGTCAGGTCATATCTGAGTCCATGTGTGACTCTCAAATAGGACTTTCCAGTCAAAGTTTTGGTAAAATAACCAGTGTTTCTAATGGTGTCCTGCTATAAAATGAACAGATTCTTATTGAACTTATGCAAACAACTGTAACTGCCATGAGAGAAAGAATACTCACTGTGAGTTTTTGAATTTCAGACGGTTTAAGTAGAGAGAAAAGGCAAATGCTCTAGATTACAAACAAATACTTTATGACATTTCTGTATATCTCAGATATCTTAAGAGAAAGTTTCTTAATCTGGATAAGCAAACATAAAAGGAACAACAATGTTTCCAACAAGAGTTACAAAACTATAATCTCCTATGTTCCTAATTCTTGTTCAGCTTTTAGTTCTGGAGATTTCTACCCATTTTAGCACTAATTTAAAAGATGTCAAATACTGTATTTGTCCCAAAAGTCCTTTTATAACTTTCCTTGAGGAAGAAACATGTCCTGTGACAAAATCTAAAGATCTGAGGAGAGTTCGTTATGATGCATTTTGACAAAGAAATTTAGTGACACTTAACATTTTGATTACTAAATGTGTTAAATAATGATCTTATACCAAAACATTAAAACTTTAGGGACTGCGCATGTCTAAGGTGTATCATTGTACAACAGTGTTTTTTCAGGTAACTTGGCATCCTAAATGAAAGGGCCTAATTGGTCAAAAGACTTCTCTAACATTTGAATACTGGGAAATCTGTTAAAAACCTTAGGAAATTATAAACATATTAGAATTACAAATTGTTACAAATCTGAAAACTCTATTTACCCAAAGTGGCAATAAAGATCTTATTTGCCTTTGGGATCCTTCAGCAAAATCTAACTTTTTAACCTCAGAGAAGTTTTAACTAAGCAATCAAAGACCTGATAAAGACCTAAAGCTTTTGTCCTCTTAACAAAAGAGAAACCCTTCATTTACATAGTCGTATCAAGAGCAGCCCAAAGGTCTGGAAAAACTTGTCTTTTGAACAGAGAGAAAAGCAGAATTTCAACCTTATACCAATATATCTTTAAAATTTCATTTATCTCAACCTCACACATAAAATTCCTTTTCAATGATTTCCTTTCATGAACCTTCTACAACTTTCCTTTCCCTTAAACATTGTCCCAAAGCCATTTCTTTCCAAACAACCAATCTCATTTAGGACAAAATTACTTTCTTTTACCCTCAACAAAAATGCATTTTCATTTCTTATATCTTTCTTACATATCCCCAATTTTATCCCCAATTTCCTGCATATAGGGTTGCTTTTCTTAATCTCCCATCAATTGAGGACTTAGTAACCAACTGAAAGGTATTTATAACAGAGCTTTTCTTGGATGGTAAATTTATGAACCAGTTGAGTACAAAGCAGGTTTTTAACAGTTTTAAGTATCCCCAGTTGTTTTGCCACGAGTCAAAAGCACAAGCATCTACGGACCTCATCCTATACCAATATACCAATCACTAGTTGTGGCTCGTGCTTCAGTTTTTTCTTGTTAGACAGCCAATGAATTCAATCTCAATTTATTATCAAGTAAAATTTTAACGTTTTAAGTTACCAAGAACCTTTAAAACTATCTTAACAATTACTGAGACAGACCAGTTTAACGATTACTTCAAGCTATTACCCACTTGGAGCAGAACTTATTTGAACTGTAGCAAACCAACAGACTTAGATTAATTCAAACACTGATGAGCCCATGTGAGACACTTTGTTCCTTAGTTAATTTTGACCTGGAAATTTGGTGCAAAAATCTGACTTCTGTGGTCTTTTGTTTCTTATCACCTAGGACAGAGGGAGAAGCTGGCCTTGCCTGAGACCTGAGCCAGTTATGCAGGCTGGCCCTTCCCCACCCAGGTGGTGCAGAAAAAGAATGGGGGAAGGGAGTGCAAGAGGAGAGGCTCCCCAGGGGGCAGAGAGGGAGAATTTCCAGCTTAAAATTTTTCTCTAATTATAGCTGTTAACCTGGGAAATGAATGAGGGAGAAGCCCTCACATCTAAGGCAGAGGAACACAGAGAGATTCAGTGTCCCCTTCAGTATGATTTTATCTCAGCCAGACCGCAAAGATAGACAAAGGGGTAGGGGTGCCCCCTCTAATGAGGAGACCAGTTAGATACCCATCTGGCCGTGTCCCAAAGGAACTTAGGTGATGCTTAGCCATAGCTGTCTCAGCATTGTGACTTACGATCGGAAGCTGTTCCAGTGCTGCCGTAGACACTCGGCAGGCTTGCCAGACTGAGCTGCACCTTCACATTCACCTACACATAAGACCAAAAACAATGACAATGACAACTGGACAAAACGGGTGCAGAAGTGGCCACAAAATAGGTGACTCTTACAGATTACTGGGGCCATTTCCAAGGTGGAAGGGAAGACAAGAGTGTCTTCCCAGCTCCCAAGACCTAGATGTTCCTGGGAGTGCCTTTTGCTCTTAGCCTCCGAGGATGGGAGGAGGCAATGAGGCATATCACACCCAGGTAGGTACAGAAACAGAGAGTGGGAGGGGAAGGCAGAAGAGGCAAGGTTAAGGTTATAGGAGCCCTCTGGGGGTTATCAGTCCCAGAGAATGTCGGCCAGTCCAGCTGGCAGTGTGTCCGCAGTCAGGATAGCTTTAGGTTAAAGCCATAGTTCTTTCCTCTTTTCTGAAGGGGGAGGGGCCTCGGGGTAAAGACGGGCAGCGTGGCATTGTCTCTTGGTTTCTCGGGAGGTAGAATCCTAGGAGAAAGAAAAGGTTTTAACCAAGGTGGGGAGTGAGTGGCCATCCAACGCTGAAGGTTGGCCATTTGTTCCTGGAAAAGACAGAACTTTTTCTTTACGTTAAGCCTAAATCCATCAGCTCTTTCCCTAACGTCCTTGAAATGGTCCCATTCCATTTTTCCTGCCTCCGACAGAAATTATCTAAATTGGTAAGAATTTGGAAATCGAAAGACCCTCTGGGAGCCATTGGGATCGGTGGTCCAGTCTGTAGAGGGGTCAGACAACCGTACAGAAGCATGTTAGGTGGATGCAGCAAAGGTCACCAGCGTAACCAAGAAGCCAGAAGTTCTTTAGAAGGCATTGTAAGGGGTGAGTGCGCTTTCTGTGCGTTCTGGCATAGACTGGGAAGTTCCCATAATATCTGGCCTAAAGTCTCCGGACTGAAGTAGGCATCCCTGTGTTCAGGCTCGAGACTCAGAACGGAGGGTTGGCTCATCCTAGGGTCGGGGACGTCTCCCCAACCCAGGAGGCCGGAGCGGATATAGCTGCTGGGACTATATACCGCCAGAGTAGCCCCTGGGGCTCTGGCGGAGGGGTTATCCTGACGTGGTCTCCATTTCGGACAGGATCCCCGACAGAGGCTCGGATAATCAGGGAATTTACCCAATTAGTTGGTGGGGTAGAGTTCGATTCCTGGACCAGAAGCTCCACAGGAGGGGCCCGGCCTGGCGGGGCAGTTTCTGTTTCAGCACCAAGGCGAAATCCCCGAATTGGGAAGAAGAGAGCTCAGCTAGAAGCCAGCTGCTGAGCTGCTATCTCCTCGCGAGTTTCGGCACCAAATGTAAGATTTAATAGATGTAGGCAGAGACAGTGGAAAGAAAGAGACCAAGTTATGGAACCAAGAAAGCCTTTATTGGGATCTGCGATTCCCGGGCAAGGTTCCATGACCCCAGGAGTGGGGAGTCAGGGAAGTCGCACCTGGTAAGGAGGGGTGGGGTACTTTCTGGGTGAAAGACTTCCGGCTTTGGTCCTGGGAGGACAGATCACCAAATAAGGGCACTGTTTTCAAATGGCGCAGATATTCCAGGTCTGCAGGTGGGGGATGGTAGGTGCAAGGAGTCCTTCTCTGACCCACAGCAAAAATGGCCGCTCGGTCACCTTCTTAAGGTAACTCATACAAGAGGTACTTGGGAAGAGGGCACTTCCAGAGTATACTTTGCTGTCTGCTTTCTGCAGGCCCTGGGACACAGATGCAATGTCCAGAGGGAAGCAGCTCCTTTGTTCACCTACAGAAGACACCAGGCCAAAAACACAGATGGATCCTTGGTCCCTGGTGGGGTTGAGAGATTCCTCTGTTCTCACACAGCAGGATTACACTGGTGCATCGGGGCTTCTATTATACCCTTCTTGACTGGTCCCCATGGAGGAGCATCCCAGCCCCCACCCCCACTGGGACTATGCCTTGGGTCCCATCCCATCTCCCCAGTTGAGGCTGCTCCCCTAGAGGCTCCTGTGCATGCGGGTCCCCAGGGAGATTGCCCTGGCAGGCAGCCAACAAGGACACAGTCACACCAAACAAAAGACGGGGCCCTGTCAGGACAGGAAGCACACAGGTGTACACTTACCTGTGTTCACCATCACAGACAAACATGAACGAATGTTGATTTGAACTTACAGAATACAAGGCGCTATTTTCTTTTCTGTTGCATGAATGTTGTTCCTTCATCAAACGGGACTATTTGCAGTTAGGACTATTTATGTGGGATGTTGGAAACACCTAACGGAATTTTTAAAATGTCTTTTCTGTCCTCTGACAGTGATTCATTCAAACATTTTTCTTCAACTCTCAAGAGCTTTTTCACACTTTGTAAGCTAGATGCATAAATGTAAGATTTTGTAAAAGGAGAATGTAACTACAAAGGGCCAGGTAATTTTTTTTAATCTTTTGAAATAAATTTTAGATAGAGAGACGGTGTGAGCAGGAAGAGGCAGAGAGAGGGAGACACAGAATCTGAAGCAGGTTCCAGACTCTGAGCTACCAGCGCCCCCCAAATAGGGCTAATCAGACAGATATTACCTACCTTTAATAGACGTAATAAGGATGTCTCCGTCCCACAATGCAGGAGGAGATTCTTGCTCTGTTTCCTTGTTCCAGCACATTCCTGGGCACCGCCAGCGGCCTGGGACCCTCCCTGCTGTGTCCTCTATGGCAGCCAGTCTAACAGCACCGATTCCCAGGGCACCTAGAGTGAGGACGTCGAGCCCCTCAGCCAATGCGTGTGAGCGGGAGCCCCTCAGGACCTGCTGAGTGAGGACCACTCCCAGATCTCCAAACGCATACTGGTGCTCAGGCCTTGGGTTCAGTTCTGCCTCGGCCAGGCTCCTCCCGTGTGTGATGATGTGCACCGACCCAGCTCCTGGCGTGCCCACCGCTGTTAAATTCTCAACGGGCCCCTCCTGCACTGCTGGTGGGAATGCAAACTGGTGCAGTCTCTCTGGAAAACAGTGTGGAGGCTCCTCAAAAAACTATCAATAGAACTCCCCTATGACCCAGCAATAGCACTGCTGGGGATTTACCCAAGGGATACAGAACTGCTGATGCACAGGGTCACATGTACCCCAATGTTCAAAGCAGCCCTTTCTACAGTAGCCAAATCATGGAAAGAGCCTGAATGTCCATCACCTGATGGATGGATCAAGAAGATGTGGTTTATATATACAATGGAGTACTGTATGGCAATGAGAAAGAATGAAAATGGCCATTTGTAGGAAAGTGGATGGACCTCGAGGGTGTCATGCTAAGTGAAATAAGTCAGGCAGAGAAGGGCAGATACCATATGTTTGCACTAGTAGGTATAACAGGAGAACAGGAGAAACCTAATGGAGGACCAGGGGGAGGGGAAGAGGGAAAGAGAGTTGGGGAGAGAGAGGGATGCAAACTTGACAGACTATTGAATACTGAAAAGGAACTGAGGGTTGAAGGGGAAGGGGGGAAAGAGGTGGTGGTGATGGAGGAGGGCACTTGTGGGGAAGAGCACTGGGTGTTGTATGGAAACGAATTTGACAATAAACTATTAAAAAAAGTAATAAGATAAAATAAAATTAAATTAACAGTGGAAAAATAAAAGAAATGTGTGCCCCTACTCCCATGAAGCTGTCCCGCACCCGGGGACAGGGCCCCACCCCCTCCCGCACCAGGAGGTGACCCTGGGCGATGCGTCCCCAGGCAGAGGCTCTGGGTCTGCTGGAGACATGACCCTGCTCCTCCAAGTGACTCCTCTGTTCCTGTGGCACTGGCGGGGCAGGCACAAGGTGCGGGTGTAGACGCGCCAACTCAGCGAATTCCAGCACGGTTCACATTAGGGATAACAGGGCACAACCCACCTGTCAGCACAAAACAGGTGTTATATGTTTCTGTTTGTAGCAATAAAGCTTAGCCAACTGGGTCAGCAAGCGGACACGGGTGGGAGCTGCCGGGAGACCCCACATCTCCAACCGGATGGCTTCGTGGATGGGTTTAAGACTTCCACAGACGTGGCTGCTGCCACGTGGACCTGCTCCTGGAGATAGTGAACCATGCTCCAAAGCGCCCAAAAAGGAAAAATCTGGCCCGTTTTCACACTAAGAGCCAAAGCCATGAGGGCAATAAAGGAAGCCAAATTCGTCCAGCCCCCTGAATTAGCGGTGTCTACAGCTCACAAGGCCCCGGCAGACGCCCAGGTATGATGCCTCAGGAGGGAGGAGACTCGGTTAAGTACCTCTCCAACCAGATTCCCAGAGTCTGCCCTGGGTGTGCTGGGTGTGACCACCTGTCCCTTGCCCGCTCAAGGTGGCCCTCAGAGCTTGGAGAGCAGCTCAGAGGGCCACCTTCCGCCCTGCCCAGGGACACCTGTGCTGTGCTGGCACAGAGCCCCTCCCTGGTTGGTGCTGGCACTGGAGACGCAGTGGCTGGACCCTCCCCTCCAGGTCTAAGGGCACGTCTCCAGAAGAGCCAGCTCAGACCTCCCTTTGGAGAGCTGGAAGCAAGGTGTCAAAGGCAGCAAGCAGGAAGGAGGAGGCAGCGAGGAGGAAGGGGAGAGCTCAGGTCAGGCCGGGCTGCAGAGAGAAGCATGAAGTGAGAGGGCGAGCGGAGCCTCCAGGCTGGCCACCTGTTCCAGACACCACCCTCTCCCTGCATGGGTGCTGGGCCTCACCCCAGACCCGCAGACAGATGTGCTCTGTGCTCAATGTCAAAATATCACCTCCAAGCCCCAGGAGAAAGCTGGCCACACGGTGCACCCGGAAGGATCAACTCCGACCCACAGCCCCAGAGAGGAACAGGAATCACTCTGCCTGCCACTGCCACAAGGAAGACAGGGGATCCACGGGCACCCTGGGCAGACAGACAGCACGGGCGGACTTCCAGGCCCCAGGCAGGAGGACCCAGCCCCCACACCTCCCCACACAGCTAGCATCCTCCTAAAGGTTCACCTTTCTGGTTTCAACAATGTGGCCCACAAGAGCCACAGTGCACTGATGGGGAGGCCACAGAGGCCACGCAGGAACAGAGACTGAGGCTTATGTGTTAGTCTTTCCCAAGGGACTGTGAGTATGTGCGGCTGAGGGGCATGCAGCGTGTCGGCTCCGTCCTCAGCAAGTCCTTTATGTCCAAACACCACTGTCCACAAACTGCCACAGGGCCATCCAGCCTGGGGAATGCCCAGCCGCTCCCACTGAAGGGCAGATGCAAGAGTTTCTGGAGGAAACGTCCGGGAGCAGTCCTGGCTCACAGCCTGGGTGCCCCGCTCCCCTCCGTCCGGGGAGCCACTCCACTCAGCACGGGCACTGGGCTCACTGCACCCAGGACCCAGCTCCTAAACAGATATGACTCCTCAGGAGTCCCGACATGGCCGCTGCACCTGCACCAGAGACCCTGGGTTCTAGGGCGTGTCCATCAGGACTCAGCTGCACTGCACACCCACAGGAGTCGTCACTGGTCCTGGTGACAAGTTTCCGATAGCCACACGTGGGCTGAGTTCACCCCCATAGGCCCAGGGACCTCTGATGCCCAGGTGAGTCCAGGGTACCCCCTCCCCCGACAGCCTTGGAGCCAGTGTAGGTGCTGGGCTTGGTTTACACAGCAGCCTGTGAGCTGGTAGCACAGGTTCTACAAAAGCACCGAGCTTTTCTGGAGCTCTGGAACCCTGGCCTAAGGAGTGGACAGATCCATCTGGCCAACAGACCCCACTGTAGCCACTCGGAGAGCCCCCTTGCCCTTGGGACAATGGGCAGTCAGAGCTCCAGCTCCCAGGATGCAGGCAGCGGCTATGTGAGCACGTGGGTCACCCTTGGCAGGCAGGTGCACTCGGCCTAGGTGTCTTTGTGCACTTGGGCCCCAGGAACCTCGGGAGGAAGCCCCACCTCTCACCAGAGCCCAGAGGGAAAGTGTCCATCCAGGCAGCTTGCTCTCCAGAGTCACCCCAACCACAGAAACCGCACCCACGCAGGTGCCTACAGATAGAGGCGGGGAGCCCTCAGCAGGGTTAGGTGGGCTGAGACACGTACAGAACCACCACACAGGCACCGTTGGCAAACTCCAGCAGACAGGAGAGGGGGCAGGTCATGCAGACCGTCGCTGGCCATGCCAGGGACAGGGAAAACCCCAGAGAGGGCGCAGAGAGTGGAAAGAAGCCACCAGACCCCCTGAGCCACAGAAACTGCAGACCTGTCGAGCCCGTGCAGAGTCACCTTGATCCAGGAAGCTCCTGTCAGATTCATCCCTGCTCACCCTGACTTTCAGAACAGAAACCCACTGGAAATGTGGGACCTGCCACAGAGCCAGCCCTGGGCCAGCAAGGGTCTGCAAAGGTGGACACAGGCATCCCCACAGCGGGAGGATCTTGTGGGGTGCACCTGACTGCGTTGGCAACTCTCCCCCCCACAGTGACACAGATGGCCCACGCAGCATGAGCTCTGGGGCAGGTGTTCTGCTGGGCAGGTCTGGGAAGTGGGGCCTGGTGGCGTCTGTCCACATCAAAGCACACCTGAGCCCAGGGAGCAGCTTGCTGAAGGTGCAGAGAGACCCACGGCACAGGGTCGAGCAGGAGGCAGGAGTGCACAGGGCACTGGGTGCATGCAATGTGTGCACAGGGTGGACAGGACCACATGCCAGCACCGAGGGCCTGGTGAGAGCCCAGGAAGCCGTGCGTGGGAGGGACTCAGCAGGAGACACTGCGGTTGCCCTTGGAGTTTGTACCAGGTGCAGACACTGCCTTTGTCATGAGACATCAAAACCTGACACAGGTGTGTGTCATACTCCCCACCTGATGAGCCCTGGGGCTGTGCTTCGGACACAGCCCTGCTGCTCAGGGTCCCAGGGCAGTACCACCCCAGGGGCCTAAGGAGCATGGGCACCAACCCGGGCCCCTTGGGCAAGGTCATCGAGGGGCAGAAGCTCCAGAAAGCACTGCCTCTGCCCCAGGCAGCAGAGATGTCAAGGCTGAAGACCCAGCAGGACTTGGGCTAGCTGGGGGAAGGGGGCCGCCCTGGCAAAGCACTAGCCCG